>VZTB01016014.1:161496-178159 GCA_013397245.1 Thryothorus ludovicianus
TTTCCTCCAATTTTTCATACGGACTAAGGAAATATTGTGTGGCTTTGATACAAAATTGTAAGTTACCCACAATATTAATTCAAAGCCAGTCTTGAGTTTATGGACCTTAATGAACCTCTTATTGGACCTCATTTATGTTTGACATTTCTAATGAAACACAATACCACGAGGCTTTCACATTGTTTTGGGTTTCACATGGTTTGGGGTTTCTTTGCAAACATCTTCAACGCAATTCCTATTACTATGAAGATATAAAATGCCCTGGAGCAAATCTTCACAAGGTGTAAACTGACAAATCTGCACCAAGTTCACTGTCAACATACAGCCTTCAAGATTTGATCCTGTAATTAATAAACAATTCTTGTCATTGACCTCAATTAAAATGAAAAAAAAAATGGTACTGTATCTTATCCTTTCAGTGCAGAAATATGCAGATTTATACAAACAATATACAGGAATTTAAGTTCTGTTTGGGCATCTAAAGAAATTAACTTTTTTACATAGATGTTATTATAACTGCAGTAAATATGCTGACACATTACTGAGTGTTATGCATCTAATCACTATTAGCCAGATTAATTCTTTTTGTTTAATATCTAGCATTTTTCCTGTCAGTGCAGCATTAGTTATGCAAAAGTGGTCATACATTGTCAAACTGAGAGGCTCATCTTGATTATTCTTGGTTATTTTGAGTATAAGTACAATCCACCCTGACTGTTAGTCTGCCCTTGGGACCCAAGTAATTTGGCTGTTATTATAATGAGGTGTGGCTCATCATAAGGGTGATTATAATGGAATCTAAGGGAATAGGGAGTCAAGCCTACTGTATATTATCTTTCATTTTTAAAGACTGTACTTTGGAATAATGGTTGAGTATTGTAGCATTTCTGTTCATTGCATGTCTTCAGGGGTTGAGATATCCTCCAATGGACTATTTTGATACTAATAGGAAAGCACGTTTAGAACATGAAAATCCCTGTATCTGTTCCTTCAGGCAATTTGTTCAGAGTGTAATTCATATCTGATGAATACTTGGTGACACTGAATGGTCCAGTGAAGATTGGTGCTAATTTTGCAGTAATGCTCTCTGTTGCATCTGTGGCTGAGTGGGAAGGTATTTTTCACCAGTCCATGAACATTTAAAAATCACTTGTATATTTGCGATCATAATATAACATTATATTCTCTAATTTCTACTGGGGCTGCTCTAAAGTGATTTTATATCTGAGCTGTGATCTTCATCATCTTCTCACTTTTCTGAAGAGGACTAAGTCCAGAAACAACACAGTTCCTTTTAAATTTGAAGGTGTTATCTTCAGGGAAACCAAAAACTTGTCAAAAAAATTGTTGCACTTTTTCTCCATTTCTTCCTGTGAATAACATCGAGGAGAGATTATTTTCATTAAAACTGAGTGCCTTAAATTGTCACCATAAAAGCCAAAAAATCATCATCTCCTTATAGGATAAGATATTAAGTATTTCAATTTTAGCTGTTTGAAAGATATGATGGACAGACTAACAACAAAAATCAAAATTATTTTCTGTAGAGATTTTCTATGTATCTCTGAAGTGTGCTGATGTTGAACAGAAATTGCTAACTATATCTAAGAATTAGATAAAAAGGTGTCTCAAAGTGTATGTGAAAACATAATTCCAGCGTCCATGTCTAATTTATATACATTGTTACAGGGATAGAGCTATTCTGACAAAGCTGCATCATTGTCTTCTTATTGAAAAAGTTCAGGTACAGCTGTAAAAACAAAAACTAAATCAAAATCTTCATCCCTTTTCCTTGACTGGAGAACTTAATAATATTTAGTTTCTACAGTACTCTTATGAAGTAATCTAATAGCCTCAAAAGCAAGTAGAATCCTTTTCTAATGTTGGAACATTTTGTGAATGTAGGCAATTCCATTTACTTCATTATAATTTTGCTGCAGTTCTTACCTTATCTTTTAAATTTGGACAACCTAAAAACTGGTGTTGATCCATTTGACCTAAAGATCATGATGACTTGAAGTGTTACAACAACAATAATACAGTGGTGACAGTCTGGAACGAAGTGAAGAAATGTATCTTTTTTTGTTGGTTTTTTTTTGGTAAAATGAAATAATCTGAACTTTCTTGAAACTTGCTACCTCAGTTTCTTATTATTCTTTCAAATGACTGGGTATTAACTACTGTGTTAGAAAATACATACATACATATATATATATATATAACTGCATATATATATATATATATGTAACTGTAGTATTTGGAGAGGTTCACAGCTAGGCAATAAATATATGCCTCCAAATTACAATTCTTCCTGTCTGAAGGCCATGGAAGGTTCAGCAAAATCACAAACTGTCTTGCAAAAGTACCTACTCTTCAGTCTATGAGTGTGTAATATGACAGGAGATATTGCGAATATGTTTTATCCACATTGTGTTCAAAGCACAAAATACCACCAGACAGTCCATTTTTAAAGCTAGAAAAGTTCCTCTCTGGCATGTGCAGTGTTCTGTTGCCATATGCTAATATCCTGTCTTTTCTCTGAGCTTCTTTCTGCATGAATGCTCCCCAAGGCCCCCATGACATGCCTCTGCGTGGACTGCAAATATCCTTCTAAAGCTGGAAAGCTTAAAAGGACTCCTGACTGGTTCTCACTAGGAGTATGGGAAGACCTTCTAAATTAAGCAGTGCTCAAAAAGGACAACATATTTCTTAGTATGTAATGTCCAACACTGAGTGACAGTATAGATCTCCATGTAATATGGCAAAACTGAATGACTTTTTATTGTCTGGATGTTTAAACTGTATCTTTGTTGGAAAGAAATAAAAAGAGAATTTAAAAAAGGTAAAAAATCCCACCAAAACCAAAACTAAAAACAGACCAGCAAAACAATTCATAGGGCAATTTTCCTTAATTTCAAGCATACAATGATTTAAACATATTTCTGAACATGACCATAACAGGTAAGCAGGATATAATATTGAGGAATGATGCATTAAAATACCATTAAAAGTTCTTAGCTTTAATGACTGTTAATGGTCGTTCTGACACTACCAGGATAAAGTGTTTGGGCAGAATATATTAATTCTCAATAATAAATGTCAAAACCTGTTTGGTTTGGGTTTGAGAGATTTTGTCCCACTTGAAAGAAGTTGAGAAAATTAATTTTTCCTGAATCTTCAAATATTCCAGTTTAATTAATGTGCACATGAAGAAACGTTCATCAGATTATATAATATGGGGTGGATTATATTGAAAAAAAGTCTTCCATTTTGGTAATCTAAACTGAAATTTATAAAGAAGAGGGAAGAGAATTTCAGGGAAGGGAAGTTCATGGAAGTTCACAGAAGGAAAGGAAAAGGAAGGGGAAAGGGAAAGGGAAAANACAGGTTGGAGCATAAACCACATCTCTGGGAAGTGTGTTGATTTTTGACTACTCTCTCTGTGAGGAAATATTTCCTCTTATCTAGTCTGATCCTTTCCTGGTGCAGCTTTGGAATATTTCCACATGTCCTATCACTCATTCCCAGGCAGAAGAGCTCAGCACCTCCCTCTCCACTTCCTCTCCTCAGAAAGCAGTCTAATTGCACCTCAGCTTCCTTTTCTCCAAATTAGACAGGCTCAAAGTCCTCAGCCGGTCTTCACAGGACATTCCTTCCAGTTCTTTCACCGCTTTTGTGGCCCTCCTCTGGATGCACCTGAGTACCTTCCATCCTTTTTAAATTGTGAGGCCCAGAACTGCATGCAATACTGCAGGTGAGGCTGAGCAAACACTGAATATAGCAGGACAATCCCCTCTTTTGACTGGCTGCTTATGCTGTGTTTGCTGCAGCCCGTGATGCATTTTGCCTGCTGGCTGCCAGGGCAGACAGCTGGCTCCTGTTGATCTTGCCATCGACCAGCACCCCTAGATCCCTTTCTGTAGGGCTGTGCTCCAGTCACTCCTCTCCCAGTCTGTATTTACATCTGGCCTTACTCTAGCCCAGGATTTGTCACCCTGGTTTACATTGTTTTCTAGCTAGACTGTCATGTCAGTTATGTAGGGTAATGCAATTTTCAACACACTAAACAATTGCACAACTGGATCCTGTGCCTGTAAGCAAAAAGTGAAGTCCATAATTCACTGAGGATGGAAAAAATGAAGCTGTTGTTGAAAGCATTTGACAATGTTTAATAACTTTATATAATGTACCTGTATCATGCCTCACAGTAGGACTACAAAACAGTTATGTGATGAACTTATATAATGCTATTTTCCCATAATTGGCATACATAAATAGAACAAATAAAAGCAATTAAAATACCCCATCTCCCTTCCTTTTAGTTCTGAACTTAAACAAAAGGTCTGATAATTCCTTCTGATTGCATTTCCTGTATTTATTTCTCAATAATGACACTTTTGGGAGCAATTCTATAGGGAATGAGATTGATCACCCATCACTGCTACTGATGTGCTGTTTAACCAAGCTGGTGAACCATAAACTGTCATCAGAGAGTGTATCAGACTAACAGTGTGTATCATGCAGCTCAGTCTCCTGTGCCCCTAACAATGATGATCATTCTCTTAGTCCATTAGACAACACAAGGACCTGTTAAAGAAACTCCTGGACTGGCACACTTCGCATGACCCAAAAAAAAAAAGAAACCAAAACCTGCTAGATGGGCTAAGTGGTGGCATAAATTAAATCCGTAGGTTATGGAGCAAGAAGTCTAATGTTTCATGAGTTAATAAGACTTTGGTATAGACAGGATTGTTAAAGCTGAAACTTTCTTTGATAGTAGTATGTATGTTCTAAAGCAGGGTGACCATAGCTCTTTTGAGAAGTGTAGAGCACTTGCTCAAAAATACTGTCAGTTTACATTTTTTCAAAGAAATAGGAAACACATCTCCCCAAAAGAATTTAAAGGAATAAATGTTTTTATTTTTAATTTCTCTTAAATATCATGTACCAGGTGTTCCAATGTTGCAAACCATATAAACATGATTAAAAAAGTTATGATTACTAGATAAAGTTTATGATCCAAGGCCCCAGACCTATGAATTTTTAAGGACAAAACCTCAAGGGATGTGCCTAGATCGATGAAGATGTACATAACCTCGTGATTGACATTTATGGTCTTTTTTTACCTTGTATGCATAATTCCTACTACTGACTTCAGTGGAAATAGTCACATTTCCTCCTTTCATGCTTTTGGTTTTCTCCTCTCTCATGCAATTAGTTTTTGGAAGATCAAAGCTTAAATTCATCCTGGTTCTTCTTCCTTGAGTTGTTGAAGGCTGGTGTTTTGTGGTTGTTTGTGTTTGTATGTTTGTTTGTTTGCTGTTTTTTCTTTCTGAGTGAATTGTTCAAAAGATCTAACTAGGAATATTCAAGGAATAGTCATGAGGCTTTTGCCCCAAATTAATACTGCCAAGTGAGTTGCAGGTACTAACAGATATTGTGAAGTCCTCTCAGACTTGTAGAAATGCCTGCCCCAATTAATACTGTAGCTGTACACTTGAGAAACCCCTCATTTCACCTTAAATTTCTTTTAGAGCTCTGAGCTCTCTTTTTAATTGGACTCCTCTGACCCAATTTTTGATATCTGCAGCATGTGACATAAACAACTACATTAATCAGTGGGGAAAAAACAGACTCTTCAAGGCCAGGACACTTCTTTTCTTTGATAAGAAGATATGAAATGATCTTCTCACTGGCAGAGAGCATCTGTCTTGTAGAGTGGCTATACCTGTTGATTCACAAATTCAATTAGACAAATCCTTTGCCTTCTCTTCAAACTTGAGTCTCTTCAGGTGTGAGCCTGAGTCAGTACAGTTAAAACAGAGTCTATCCCTTCCTCTGAGCAACTCATTTCCTATTGATCCCCTTCAAAAATTTTTGTAAAAATGCTTCTTTATTTTCTCCCATCCATCTCTCACACCTGGAAGGAAATTGCTATAAAGTCTTCTTTACCTGTAAATTCTGTTTATGATTCTCTCACAAAATGGATGGGGACATTTTTCTTTTCTGTAATTTCTGTCAAAAGCTTGGAATTGTGTAGTCCGGTGGATAACTGAGACACTTAGGTAATGTTGGCTTGTGTTTCCAAGTGTTTCTCCTTCTGTATCCATGCCGTGGCTTTGTTTTTACTGCAAGTACACAGAAGCAATAAAAGCAGTTTCAGTAGACAGTCCTTAGTGCACTGGAACTTGCAGTGCCTGTGAAAATAATTAAGCTGGCAGCAACAACTAAATTGAAATGATAACAATAGCAACACTAATAACATGTAAAAGTACAAATAAACAAGAAAAGATTTAGCTAAGAAAAAATAGTCCTGAAGAGACTTTTTTTTTCTGTGTACATTACCTGCTCAGAAGTCACACAGCTATGACAGAATTAGGAAGTTTCCAATAGAAAGTTAAATCATTGTTCTAAATCTAGATAAGGAGGTTAGGAAAACTAGGTACTGATTCCAGAAATCATCAGAATAATCATTCGAGCCCTGAGGGCACTATCAGCCCTGGCTGTCCCTGCCCAGCCCCTCCAGCTCCAACTCCCCACATCCCTCCCTCCCTGGCCATGGAACCCTCTGAGTTGGCCCTACACAGGACCTACATCCCAGCTCAGCCTTATCACGTTCCCATCCCCACTGAAGTGCCAAATTCCTGTGACTGGGGCTGTTCTGGTGCCCCCTGGCTGCCTTGCTCCTGGCCCTAATAGACCCCTTGGGGAAAAACCCAGCTGCCAACACAAGCAGCACCTGGATGATCTTGGATGTAATGCTAAGCATAATATCCTCCAATTCAAGTCTATGCAAATTCATATCAAGGTATTTGATCACTCTTATGCATGAGGAATAGTAAGATGTTTTCTTCTTACTACTAGAGAAGGTCAAAATTTCAGAGGATGTCATTAGGAGAGTCAGGAAATAAAATATTTCTTCTTACTCCTTTGTTGCAGACAACAGAACTGTAATTATCAATTTTTCAGGTAATATTTTATTACCTGAATTGCTAGTTATGATACAGTTGATTTTTTTTGCTGTTGTTGTAAGTAAGTCTAAAGCTAATGTAAAAGTAAGTGAAATGTTCATGCCTATCTTTACAAGTCTGAAAATCAGTCTCTGGCCATGGTAATGTAATGCCTATGCCTTATATGCATTTCCTTGTGGCTGGGTCTTTTATATATAGTGAGGTCCATAGATTTTGTAAAACCACTTGGCTGAACAAGGATTCCTAATGTTGTTCTGTATGTTCAGACGTTTCTGAGATCTCAGCAAAAGGCTGTCTCATACAAAAGGAAAACCACAGGAGACCTGTGTACTTCTGCAGTGGCAGCTGGAGGTAAAGAAAATACCTGGTATAAAGGAAAATACCAAGGGTATTTTACCTCACACTAGAGTCCTGTATTTAAAACTGTTCATTGAATTTTAATTATTGTTTAAAGGTTTGGTAATGATTCCTCTTGTTACTCAAAATAAAAATAGAGATTTTTACTCCTTTCGTCTATTTATTGGTTTTATTTGAATACTATCTTGAATATAGCATATTTTGTCTTTCCTTTTTTTCCTAGAAAAAACAGACAGTGTATGCTAAATGACCAGCCACCTTAATTGGCCAGCTGTTACTGATGGAAGAGATTGGTCCCTTCAATCAACAGTTTAGAATGGAAGCATTTGCACTTTCTCTGTTTCCTACAGAAAGAGTAAAGAAATGGTAAAATGATAAAATCATATAATGTTTTGGGTTGGAAGAGATCTTCCAACTGGCAGTTCCCTCTGCCATAAACAGGAACAAGATGAGGTCGCTCAAAGTCTCATTCAGCCTGACCTTGAACACTTCCATGGATGGGGCATTCACAGCTTCTCTGGGCAATCAATTCTAGTGTGTGTCCACCATCAGTCAGAATCTCTGTCTAGAAGAATCTCTTCCTAATGTCTCATATAAACCTACCTTTTTACTTTAAAGCCATTTCCTCTTGTCCTATCACTCCATGTCCTCGTAAAAAGCTCTTCTCCAGCCTTCTTGTAGGCCACTTTTAGGTACTGAATGTCTGCTAGAAGGAGCCTTCTCCTCTCCAGGCTGAACAGCAACAACTGTTTCAGCCTTTCCTTGTAGGATTAGTTCTTCATTCTCCTGACATTCTTCATTCTTCTAGACCTCGTCTGGAGTTGCTCCAACATATCCATGTTTTCTCACATTAGGTTGGAGCCCCCAGAGATGGCTGTGGTACTCATGTTGGGATCTCTACAAGAGCAAAGATTCTCAGCCTGCTGGCCATACTTCTTTTGATACAGTCCAGAACACAGTTGGCTTTCTGAGCTGTGAGCTCACACTGATGACTCTTATTGAGCTTCTTATCAATGGACACCCCCAAGAAGGTCCCCTCATACTTCTCCACAGGGCTGTTCTTGATCTAGTCTCTGTCCAGGATGCATGTGTGCTTGGGATTGCTCTGACTCAGATGCAGGATCTTGCACTTGCCCATACTGAACTTCAGACATGAAGTTCACACAAGCCTACCTCTCAAGCCTGTCAAGGTTCCTCTGATAGTATCTCTGCCCTCCAGAGTGTTGACACCACTACACCCTTTGGTGTCATCAGCAAACTTGCTAGGGGTGCACCTGATCTTACTGCCTAGGCTGCTGACAAAGATATTAAACAGTGCTGGTCCTGCCACTGGAACATCACTCGTCACTGGTCTCCATTTGGACATTGAGCTGTTGACTATAGCACTCTTTGAGTGTGACCATTCAGACAATTCCTTATCCATTGAGTCATCCATCTGTCGAATCCAAGTCTCTCCAATTTAGAGACAAGGATGTTGTGTGGTACAGTGTCAAATGCTTTGCACAAATCGAGGTAGGCAGTGTCTGTTGCTTTTCTCTTATCCTCCAACACTGTAAACCCTGTTTTAGGAGGCCACCAAATTTGTCAGTTCTTGGCAAGTTGCTTTTTCCATCAACTGCAAGCAACTTTTCCAAAGGGGTCTGTGCTTAGATTCCCTCAGTATATAGTTGTCTATTCTGAAATAGTTGTAGAAATCTATGGAAAACAGAGTAATGTCATTTCAGCAGTGTATCATCCTGCATCAGAAACTAAAGCATGCAAACCCAAATTGATTTGTAACAGGTACCTTATTAGAAGCAAACATCAAGAAAACTAGAATCAATGTTGAAACAAAAATTTGTCTTGTAAGCAATCCTGAGTGAAATGTGTTGACACAGCATCACATTCTGTAGCCCCATTTTTGCATGCTTTTCAAAGCACAGCCATCTCGATCTGGGAGAGATGAATAATTGACTGATCACTGCATAATTCAACGTACTGTTGTAAAAATTCAAGGTCTGGCAAATTTGAAGCTTTTCTTCTTTATTGAGACTGAGGTTAAAGTTTCAATCAACCTTGAAGAAACATTTAAATAGCACAAGGATGCATGATTTATTAAAGTGCATATTATTCTCCCATATATTCCCTGCTTCTTCATTAAGCTTCCTTACATAATGTTTATGTGAAGTTTATGAAGTGTACCTCATAAGTTGAGCAAAGATTACCTTAAAAGATAGCACTAGAGGTCAATCATATTTTATTTTTTTTTCAAATGAAAAGTAAAAACCAAAAACAAAGAGGAAAATTAGTTTGAAAGTAAAAAAATATATTCCCCCATGTCTTTAATAAAACGTCTGTGCACTTAAATGCACTATTTTTCCCATTTCCATTTAGAAAAATAAATTTCTCTAGTAATTAACAATAACAGCTACTTTTGCTCAGTTCATAATGGTTATAATGTAATGTTCAGCAATTAATGGCCTTTAGGATATATTGAATTCCCTAGTTAAATTACTTGTCATTGTCACTAAATAAACAATCTCATGTGGAAGTCAGTCAAGTCTGCTTCACTTTCAAGTTATACTGCAGTTTGAGGAATATGTTTTTAAATGAAAAGATTGAGTTAAAATGTTTACATTCTCATTGTCCAAAGTTATTATTGTTGCTTTTTCATAATATTGCCACAAAAATCTGACTCAAGTCAAATTCTTATCTATTAATTTTCAATACTTTAAAGGTCATTACTGAGTCCCAAAACAGTTTGGACTGCCTTTTCATTATTTCATGTCTAACATTTATCTGGAGCTATAAATTTACATGGCACCATCTGACACCCAAACAATTTTCTAAGGGCTTGTCCACAAAAGAAGATTAGTGTACAATAAGTGAGGATGTGAATTTGCAGGAAACTGGGAACTCTGTGCTTGCTCCTTTTTTGGATATACACACCATGAGTTATGGGCACCCCTGTGGGAGAGAAAGATTTAATTTGCATGATTAAAAATGTTATTACGAAAGTTACTGCTGAATACTTTGTGTGCTGTGAATTTATGCAGTTTCCTGTGGAACAAAGCTCTCTATATGGACAGATCCTATGATCTTATTTCTGAATAGACTTTTATGTATATGTGAGCAACATTGCTATTGTAATTTGCATGCACTGAGATGACTAATATATGTAAAATTTCTCCTCTGTATTACATATGCAAAATCCAAACTGAATAAATAAGCAGACGTTAATAAGCTCAACATTGGGAAAGGGAGAGTAGCCACTGAAACAGGGATAACTTGATGATATTTTCTGCTCGAGGGTTCATTAAGAATAAATATGAGTGAACTAACTTAGATCACACGGGGAATCTGCACAAGAGTAATCTGGCTAAAAAGAAAATGTGTATTTTGATGGAGAAGAATGAAGACATCTAAAAAAAGGGAAAATAAATCTTCTAAAATGTAGGTACCTCATCAAGGAGACTTGAATGTTTATTACAGCCATTGTGTAAATTAACATTAATTTCTCACAAAAATAGTAGAAATTTGAAGGATATGTCACCTTGAAGACAGAAGAAAAACACCTGAAAAATGTACAATGATATAGGAAGGATCAGAAACAAATAAGAAGATAACATTTTGATTTGAAATCATTTCATGAAAGGAAGGATCAAGAGAATTAACTCAATTGGATGAAAAAAGAAAAAGGAAAAGAAGAAAAGGGGAGTCCTAAGAAAGTACTGCTAAAAGGGATTGATTCAGACATAAAATGTAGGTAGGAGTCATAGAACCAAGAGATTTTGGTTATTCTGATTTGGTTATTAGGAGATTTGGTAATTAGGAGCTTAGTGAAACAAAATTTGGATCATTCTTTCAAATTAAGGTTTACAAATACAAAGGACTTTAGCATTTTTATTTTTGAGTGCAACATCTATTCTATAAATAGTTCAGGTTTTTTTGTGTATCAAACTACATTTGTTCTACTTCTAATTATTTTTTGATAAAGACAAAATCTTTTAAAATTTTCATTGACCCATGATTAAAATATTAGATTCTTTAAAAGTAACACAAGCCAACAAAGACCCTCTTCTGACACTGACTGTCAGTTGGAAATACTTCAGAAAGACCATTCCTTGTAACTTGTGTAGTATTGTTCCTAATGCTTTCATTGTAACCTAGATACCATTTACACAGTTTAGGCATACAGTAGAGGACATTACTTAACATAAATTGTAAATAAATTCATATGGTCATGTATGTACCTTCACATAATTCTGTAATTATGAATGTGAATTCATAATGTATTGCAATAATTCATATTTATATCAACTCTATAGGCCTTTTTTTTTTTTTGAGATGAAACACCAACAGATCAGATTTTTTTTCTTTGTTCCTGTTAAGAATATCTGTGAGTGCTGCTAAATCAGTCTTTGAATGTTATTGGAGTAAATTGGATGAGAACAAGTCTTTCATGAGTTACCACTTGCAGAACTTAACAATATCAACCTTCAAAAGTAACAGAAAGCATTTGGAAGAATTTTCTTTTCAAGACTGGATTACAAATGACAATAAGCTTACTCAGGTACAGAAAAATACATCTATTAAATTAACCTGCTCTACATATTCATAACCAAGCCGTGTTTGGTATATGTATAATTAGAGTCCATTTTTGTTTTGAGCTTTTCCTCAATGTGACTGAGTATACTTACCATTTAATTAGTGTAGTATTGCACTGTGCTTTGCTAAAGAAATAACAATTATTTTCAATATTTAATGGATAAAAGAAGATAATTTATATAATCAAGATAGAAGTGTTAGCATAAACATTTTTAAACCATGCACTGTTAGGGAAAGATGATCCTTTGTTATAAGCTAAAAGTATCTGATCAAAATGATTCTTCATAAAATATGTGTCTTCTGGCTTTCAGGAAAGCTGTTGAACATTTCTGTACTTTACTAAAGCATGGTAGAGTTATTGACAACTTTTGGATGTAAATAATTGCTTAGTCAAAGAACTTCAACTTCTCCTGGCCACTAGATCAGCCTTCTGCCTAATTCAGATAATGAATTTCCACAGGTGATTGCTGGCTCAGTCTCCTAAGGCTGTTGTTGAGCCTTTGTCATTTTTAAAAACAAAACAAAACAAGACACACACACACACACACCCTCTCCCTTCCCCAAATACACACTTCTATTTTAAAGAACACCTGTGGGAGGGAACACCCTGTAACATACTTGAGACTGTTCCAGTGCTTCACTTTTTAAAACATTTACATTTAAAATCCACACAGTGCAAGCAACTCCAGCTTCTCTTGATGGAGAGTTCTTTTAAAGTAAGTTCTCTTCATTTGTTAATCTTGTCCTCATGTGAGAATGATGATCAAATGATTTATTAATATTTAGCATATTCTGTACAAACTGTGAAGTGTAAATTTAGCACTTCATGTCCATTTGGGGGAATAAGATAGGATCTTCAAGGAATGAGACAAAGGGGCCACCAAGACAGTCAAAGTTACTGCACATTCAAACTCAGACAAAAATTCAAAAAAGGTATACTTCATTTGTTGCTCCACTGAGTTTAGAATTTCTGAATGTAAGTATGCCCTCTGTAAAAAATATGGTTTTATTCTTCTGTGTTGTCTCTGGTTTACTTATTTTTTTTGTCAGGTAGTAACACTCCCAAAGAAGGGATCTAATATTCAGAATTTTTTTAAAAGTTCAGATTCTTAATAAAATACAAAGCTCATTGTGACTCCAGCTTCAAGGTGCAGTGCAGTTAAATTAAAATCTCTCCAATGATTTTAGTCCAGAATTAAATATAGCTAGAAAAAACAGCAAAATAATGGGAAAAAACAAGTAGTAAATATACTGAAAATTACAAAATGATAGAGTGAAATAATTATTTGCAGAATGCAAAATAAAATAATCTCTTCCCAAAAAACCCAGTACTACATCTGGTTCATTACCTTTTATCAACCCTTACAATGAAAAGAAATTAGTTTTCATTTAAGATTAATACTGAAGGAATTTGACACTGCTTCATCTATAAGAGACATTTAGACTACATAGACCAAATAGAAAATGTGATTTTCATATACTGAGTACTCTGATTAATCTGATTGCTTGATCAATCAATCAGATTGATAATCAGTCCGATTTTAAACACCTGATGATGTTGGGCCTTTATCACTTTTCGGTACAGGATATTCCAGTCCTTAGAGGTGAGATTCTATTGTAATAACTTTTGATAGACATTTATAAATAATGGATGTTTTCTAATTCCGACACAAGAGGAATTTGAAGTTGAAAGTCTGCAACTTTTGCAATAAATTGTCTTCTTGTCTGTTGTATTCCATCTCCTCCAGCTATTACTAGTTTTCCAAACAGCACAGTTATTTTTTGGTGAAGGATATCACTGTGTTCTTTCACTCTTTATATTGTTCTCCTAAAGCGAAGGAAGTGCTTTGTATTTGGAAGAAAAAGGACCATAGCAAGAGATACATGTGCAATTTAAGTTGTGAAAAGTACGAATGCTCACCTTTTTATGGCTGCCCTCAAGAGAAGCTTATTCTTTATCAGAAATAAAATGCCATATTATGCCTTCAGGGTGATCCCATATTTGTTCAAAGGTGTACATCTCTGTTAGTCTGTGTAAAAACTATAAAAGGCACGTAGGAAGTGGTATTTCATCCTACCCTTCTATTCTTTAAGATCCCTGAAAAAAATCTATATTATCTGCCTATATTATTTTTAATACATTTTCTCAATTATTTTTGTACCCTATATTGTTTACTACAGGGTTATGGATGCATATATTCCTAGAAATCCTGTTTTTGTCAGCTTTGCTGACCTGGAAGTAGCATAAAGGTTTTCTTGCATGGAAAAATAGGCATGTTTTACAGTATTCAAAACTTTAAAAAAAACTATTAAAGAAATGTCATAGATTTATTATCACTCAACCAATAATTCTGTAGTGGCAAAAAGTAACATATCTTTACTGTTACCCAAATAAAATATTTTTATCTAAAAGATTGATTTTTTTTCCCTAATCTAATCCGTAGAAAGCTAGTGTAAAGGTCTTAGGAGTCAGTCTACAGTATGATTGTTGTAATTCAGATTATATTCAGTCCCTTAGGACTTGATTGTGCCTCTAGGCACAGCCTTCAGCAAGAAATAGTGTGTAGGTTGTGTCATCCCAAGAGGTTGTGTGCCTTAGAAATGCTCCTCTGATGTACAATTGATTCCTTGTTCATACATGAATTCAGCTTGTCAGGAGACTTTTCTTATTCTCAGTGTTCTTCATCCAATTCTCAATGAAAAAAGGATCTAGCAGTTGTAGACATGTGTGCCCACCTAAATTAGGATCCTAACACAGGAAAAGAGCTAGACCAGGCTGTTTATATTGTTAAAAGGACAAATAGAAATTGGAAAAGTAACCTCCAGGAAGACAGCTCGGTCCATGTAAGATCTGATTTGCTTTCTGGAGGTTACTCACATGAAGAAATTCCTGCATTAACAGCAGGATGGAAGAACTCATGTTTCTGAAGCACTAGGACACTTACAGTGGTATTTTGAACAGAAAGCTGCAATGAAGCAAAATATTTTCTTTTCTGCTCCATATGAGCTAATATGATTTACAATGACTTATCCTTTTCCCTAACCTGGCAGCATTTGGGATCCTAGTATCCATTTGACTCCAAGCAGTCCTACAGCACCCATGGTTTCATCATGTTACAATTGATTCCAAACTTCCTCCAAGGAAGTTTGATATAAAACTTCCTCCAAGGCTTCTTTTGTTTTACTTGACAACTAAACTACTGTGATCTCAGAAATTCATCTTACAGATGTTGTACTTTTCTTCCCTTTCTTTTGTTTCCCTAGAAGAGAAAGTCTAGTATGTCTTTTCAACTGGCACATGGCAAATAATATTATTGGATGTACAGTGTCTGGCAGGGATAAACTTTCTTCATAGCAGCCACGATGGTGCTGTGCTTTGAGTTTGTGGCTAAAACTGTTATTACACAAATGTTTTGGCAGTTGCTCAACAAAGCTTGCACATAATCAAGGAATTATCTCTCCTCAACATTCACCTAAAGTGAGGAGACTGGGTTTGCAAAAAATTGGGAGAAAACGCAGCTAAGAGAGCAGACCCTAAGTGACCAAAGAGATATTCCAGACCATGTGGCATCACACTCAGCAATAAAATATCAATGAAAAGAGCAGAAAGGGGAACAGTGAATCTGGTAGAGAACATTGATAACTCTTCCTTTATATGAAGTTACTGAGTTATGCTCACATAAAGCTGAAAAACAAAGGAAGAGAATCCTAATAATTTTTTAATTTTCTTATTTTGACCAAATATAATTCTAAGCTGGAATTACATTTTAAATTATAAAGTCAAATTGCAATGACTGAAAGTTTAAGTGTTGCTACCATATATATTCTTTTTGTTTCCACATGATAATAATCAGTGTTTCATCAAAAAAACCTCAAATACCCAAACTCCGAAAATCCTTCTGAACATTGTTTGAACTCACATACTTTAAAAAAAAGTTTTCTATGTTTGTGTTCTGCAGTCTGAAATATATGGGCATCACATAATCCAATGATCAAGACTAATTCCAAAGGAAAGTAGGAGAAACTTGCTTTGCAGTCTCATATTCTACTTCCACCTAATAACTAATCAATACAATTCTGATATAAATTCTGATACTGTAAATAATTTTCATCTGATTATATAAATGAAATAAGCAAATGTAACATACATTTCACTGTTCATTTAGAGAAGACAAAGTATGCATTGAAGTATTGTTTACACTTCATTTCCAGATACCAAGAAATACACAAATGCATTTAATGCAGAAAGAGGAGGGAAGGAGGTTTGTGATCTGGCCCTGAAGATGAGGGTAACTGAGGTTCTTGTTAATAAAATAGCTTGGGCAGGTTAGAGTGAAATGACAGTGAATGGCCAGTGTTTTATATATATACATGTGTGTGTGTGTGTGTGTGTGTGTGTGTGTGTGTGTGTTTAGGGTTTATTTTTAAANAAAATGGATGCAATGGGAAGCAGGTATATAGCTGTTTTGGATATTATCTGTAGAAATACAAGAATATAAAACCATAAAAATACCACATAATGCTTAAGAAAATGTATAAAGAATAAAAAGGAAGAAAAAGAAAGGGTAAGAGTAGAAAGTTATCACCACCCATGGATCTTGATTGTTGCAATTTCTATAATAGTTGGTCCAAGTGATCAGTAGGTCACTTGGTCCTTCTTGATCTGTGAAAGGGTAGGAGAAGCCTGGGAAACACAAATTTCAGTAGGTTAATATATACTCAGGTTCAGGTGGGAATGCCCACATACT
>VZTB01016014.1:210220-229959 GCA_013397245.1 Thryothorus ludovicianus
TTTTTCTTCAGCAATGCTCCAATGGTATATATCAGTTTGACAGTGAAAGGCCACTCTAATTCCCTCTGTAATAACCTAGGGAATGACACTTGCTCAGAATGTCAAGTTCTGGAAACTTGCTGTTAATTACAATGCTTGCTATGATATTTTCAATTTTATCAGCATTGGTGGGAGTTTTTGTCTGTTTCTCTGTCATACAGTAAGCACTGAAAACTGACCCACTGGTTTATGCTCTGCCCCAGCACACACAACTCACACCTTTAAAGTGACCTTTATGTTCACTAGCAGGTGTAAGATTATATAAATTATGACTCCCAGTGTATTATCAATCAAAAAGCTACTTGTCAAGCTGCTTTTTTGCTAACAACAAAAAAATCAAATCTGTCCTCAGAGGCTATAATCCTGTATAGGCGAATAAAATACCATGGGGTCTGTTCTCCTCTCAGTGCACATACGTAAATCTCATTCCTACAAACATTAATGGGGAGTTACACGCGTGCATCAGGAGAAGAATAAATCTGCAGCAGAGCACGCAGGAAACCATTCAGTGTGAAATGTTTTAAGGAGACAGGGGAAAACACTGCATGGAAAGAGCTTATAATGCATTCATTCCGTTTTACTTACAACTCTTGATGAACTTTTTCAGACTGAATGCTGTACATTTATGTCATGTGGATTTAGAATGCTTGATAAATTATATTAGGAAGTACATATTAACTGTAGCATGATTCAGGTGGGATTGCTGTCTCTAAGTTCTGCATTGCAGATTGATGGTTATGCACTCCAAAATATTTTAAAGAATTCATGTCAAATGTTTTCAGGTTTCAGTTTTAACATGTTCAACAGTATTTTAAAACTATTAAGTACTTAGTGTCTTTCCTAAATGTTTCTAAGTCTTGATTTAAATGAAACCAAGGAAATACATACATCTGCTTCCTCAAATGCATATTATTCCAAACAGGGCAATCAGCTCAGAACAGAATGATTAGATGCTGCACTTTGTAACCTCAGGCACATACATTCTCTGCCTCTCCGAGTTAAATGTGGTGTACATGGGTTTTGTACAGTCATATCTTATTAGGAATATTATGAGAAGGAGACTTTGTCTGGATTATTGTAAAATGTTAATCAGTCCTAATGGGACAGAAAAAGTAGCTGTACATAAATGTATCAATACAACTTCCTTATACATACCCAGGTTGAAAATCTGGCTTTCATAATCACAGTGGCTGAGTGGCCATTGAGTCATCTAATTATCCTTGTTCTTAACAAAGAACTTAGTAGGCACAAGAGTTTAACAAGATATGTGTCCATAAATGTGTGCATTCATACATACATATATATATAAAACATGCATAAAGTTGTGAAAATTGTGTCAGAAGTTGCAAAGATGAATGCCAAAATGAGTGCCAGAGATCCGTAATTGCAAATAAAGCAGGAAATTTTCCAAAGAGTGCCAGTATTTTCAGAAGTAAGTTCAGTTTCTTTTCTTCTCCATCTAATTAAATTCAGTTATAGTTAGGAGATTACAAATTATAGAGTAACTGAAGAAATAATGCATCTTGGAACCTTTTTTTACTAATTCAAATAAACTTATATGTTCTCGCGTTTTTGTTGTGATTTTAGTTTGATTGGGTTTTGTTGGACTTTTTTCATCCAAAAGAATATAATCCTCTATGAAACAGATGAATAGAAATTTCAGTTTAAAGGCATCATTTTCACATCATGACAGATGTATCAACCTATAATTTAAACCCCACTTACTCTGCATTAGAAATAGAGATCTAAAATATTTACTAAACTAGTTAGGGCAGTGAGATAATGGAAGGGGTGTGGTAGCACTCAAATAAATAAACTGCAGCAGCATCTGCTATAGACCCTGAAGGCCTGATGAGAGCAAGTATGAAATATTCCTGGACCAACTATCATAGAGCTTGAAATCTCCAGGCGCTGTACTCAAGGGAAACTTTTGCTGTGCAGCCATCTGGTGGGTGACAAGTACATCCAGCCATGAATCACCAAAGACACTCCTGAGTTGGATTTGTAGAGGACAGCGTCATGATTCAGACAGAAGGGTTATCCAGAAATCAAAGCCTTTGTCATTAAGGAAATATTATAGTATTTGTTCAGATACTTGGATGTAAATGACGTCGTCAATTAAGTGACTTGTAAAAAAAACAGTAATATAAGTGGTGAATAATGGAGAATTAAGAATAGTGGAGATCTGAAAAACAGTCAAAATCCTTGGCCTATTCAAGTCCAGTTGTGTTTTGCTTATTTGAGTAAAATCAGGTTTTTATTTGTTCTGGGATAACGGCAATAAGATGTAGTTGAATATGTCTGTAGAGGAGAAACTGACATATAAGAAGTACTAAGATTAAATTACAAGAAAGTATTCCAATAACAAGGGAAAATTAAAGAAACTATAAAAGGCCAAAGTAGCTTTCCAATAAAATTCTAAAAGGTTAAAAAGATCCAGACAGCAATAAATGTAATAAAAGAAAAAGTGTAAGATTTTTTTGCAACTCTCTACAATCTCTATGATTTAGAGACACCCCCCCTCCAGAGACCTTTCTGTAGTCTGATTTTGATATCTTTATTTCTTATCCAGAAGGACATAAATAAAAAAAAAAAAGATAATAAAATATAAAAGGATTCCAGAATTTATAAATGAGACTTTATAATAAACAGGAGATTATTCCACAAGAGTAAAAATTATCTGTATTTTGCAGCTGTAGAATGAAAAGGAACAGTAGTGGATTTCCTGAATGTCCTAATGCTTCTGCCATCTTCAGCTGAGCATCCCACTCAGCCTTACATGCTTGACAAATGATTATGTGGTATTTCTCATATAGCAAAGTTCTGCCTATGTCCGTGTCTGTAGATCTTTGAAGTCATGGAGGTCACATGCTGAGTTAAAGCTGATACCCAAACTCCTCTCGTTCATGCTTTAGGTCCCTCAGCCTTCTATTGAAATACAGCCCCAGGAGCCCGCAGCAACTTCTTGTTTGCTTACCAGTGGAATAGATGGCTTAGCACACATTCCTTTTTCCTGGTGTAAATTGTTTTTCTTTCATAAATAAGTTCTTATAAGCTCTTGTAACTATTTGCATATAAACTATTTCATAGCACCAGAACTACATAGCTGTGAGTATAAGGTGAAAATATGGATGCAGAGCAGTGTAATTCTGTTTTAAGTAAAAACTAGAAATTCCAAAGTATTCCACATCCAAACCACATAATTTGTTGTCTGTGGTGAGATTTTTTAAAAGGAATTATCTTATGTAGAGGACCTTTTAAAACCTCATTGTCTATCCCCTTCTCTAATATCATTGAGCTACAGGAAAGTTAGTTCCAAACAGGACGAGAAAACTTTTTTTGATCGTTCAAAATATCTTATTTGAAAACTTGTTCCTTTTTGTTGCTTAATTCAGGGAATAGTTCCACAAAAGATTTCTAGTCAGTTGAATAATTTCATTTTCTTGGGATTATGCACATGAATAATGTTTCCTCTGTGTGAAGATACTTAATCTATTTATATAGCATATAATTTATGTTTTAAATTTAATATCCCAGGCTCACCAAATTTGTCCATGAAGGTAAACCATGATAATCCCAGATACTGTATTTTTTCTAATTGAGTGGAGGCCACTTAAAATAGAACTTCTAATTTAGATTTAATAACTCCATAAAAGATAAATCTAGTTGCCATGTAATAAACAGTAATTAATTAGTTAATATCAATTAAATACTAAAAATATTAATTTACATTTAACATCTAACTACTGTAATTTGCTATAGCTATCTTATTAAATGCTAATTAAATTTCTAAACATTCTTACAAGTTTAATGCATTAATAATAGGAACGTAAGTACACATTTACTGTATCTGCAGTTCTCAGTTCATTACATGGCAACTAGATTTATCTCTTTTACACTAATTAAATATACTAAGCAAACCTCAGTAACTTTTCTTAACACATACCATAACTGTTTTATTAATTTCAAATTAAATGCCCATTTAAGATTTCTAATCTACAGCTGCCCTAAACAGTTTCCTGCTAACAGAGCAAAGGTTACACTGATATTATAAGTAAACCATGACACTTCTAGATGTTGGTTATATGAGAAGCAAGGCTTTCTTCTCTTCTCTGTTTTAATTTAAGCATAATGACTTTTCACTAATTTTCTTTTCTTCTTCCCTGGAAGGATTTGTCTTTCCTTTCTCACTCTGTCCCATGTCAGCATAATCTTATTTCCTCTCTATAATCAGATTTGCTGCAATTTTTCTATCTGTAGTAGCTGATAGTCCACCTTGGTTATTGTTTCAATAGTCCTGAAATAAAAGGAAAATTCTTTCCATATGTACAGCTATCATTGTGCTATTTAAAATATCTCTGATGCTTACAAAATCATATTAATCTTCAGCAAAACCACTCAGCACCCTGGAAGGTTTAAGCAAATGGCCATATGACCTGTAAGCAAAGAAATCCTGGTCAGAATGTCAGTCAGGCCACTATGAACATGTCAGAGGAGCATCCATAATAGGATTTCTTTTGGAAATGAAGGGAAAAACTGCAGTCACATGTATCAAATTATTTAGAATCATGGTTCTTTTCACATACTATGGAGGCTGTCATAAAGACAGGATGCTGCTGTGCAGCAAGAAAAGCACATTAGCTATTAACCTTCCCCCAGCCGATCAACTTTGTTTTGCAATCTTTCCTCAGAACCATTAGAATACCCTGAAGAAATAACTTTCCAATTAAAAAGGATCTCAGAGAACAAAGCCATTTTATCTCTGACTCCTGGTGTTCTTTATTCCAATAATTTAAATTGGAATTGATTTTTCAATTTAGCCGTTGACTTGCTATGGACACACAGCTGAAAAGGCCGAATGGAATTGCATGGCTGAAATATTTGTCTTTGTGATGCACTCCTCATAAATTCACAGGAGTCTGCTTTTTTTTTTTTTTAATGCATTTTCTTTTTGCTGCTACTGCTTTAGACAACAGCTTTTTAGCTCAGCATGAGCAAACTGAGAAAACACGTCCAGTATGACCTCGAGGGCCTCATACTCAGTTCTTCATAGATCTATTTAATTGTTACATCCCTAGAAAAATGAATAGATCCAGTGAAGTCAAAGTGATAGTTGTTTTTCAAAGCTGAAAATGTGTCCTACAATTTTCGTGTGTGTTTCTGATTTTGTTTCTTTAAAATAATAACTTTTAAAAGTGAACAAACAGTAATAAAATAATAATTTTTTAAAGTAAACACCTATAGTCATTTAATTTCACTGTGTTCAGTACAAATATGGAATTACATGAACAGCTGAGGTATATTTTCTCATTGTTCTAGAGGCAGACTCAACACAGTAAACGATTTACCTGTGGAACAGTTTTGAATTAAGCACTCAAGTTATTAAGGAGCCTTTTAAAAGATTAAGGTCCAGTTGTGCCTGTAGTTCAGCTCAGTGCTAGCGCAAACAACACTTGACATAACCAGGGAGAGGCTTGTATCAGTTTGACTGAAGATGGAGAGGGGTTCTAACACTCAGAATTTTGTAACATCAGCATCTTAGCGTCCCAGTGTTTTGTGAGTAGCTTTTTTTCTGGACAAACACAGCTGAACATCTGATCCTGAAAGTAGAAAGCAGAGCTGGAGAAGGAAAGGTAAGAGAGAGGAAACTTCTGGTCCAATTAATTAGTTGTATTCATCCATTATGAAGAGGGAGAGTTGTGCTCATAAAGAAGACTAAGACATGATTGTTACAATTTTTTATTTGTGATCTTTCATTCTTGGCTTTTTTTTTCCTTCCCCTGCAAAAAAAGCATCAAACTTACTGATATTTGAAAGCAGCTAGTCAAAATGTTATTCTTGGACACTTCTCTGCTGCAGTAATTTTACTATATTAAATGGGACATTAATTACAGAAAATTTATTGCTAGTAAATTATGCAGAAGAAAACACAGTAAAAGAGGAAGAGTATCGTATTCCCCTTTTCATAGATACAATCAGAGAAAAAAAACAGAAAAATAGATGTGGGTGTTGCTGAAATTTTCGAGCCAATCTGTCTAAATCTCTGTCCGGACAGTTAAATACTTCAAAGAATCAAATTTGTTAATTTTAGAAAAGTTCATTTTAACAGTATTTATTCCTTTGTCTGTAGTACATTTAGAGTGCTTAGTGAAAAAAGACCATGATCACAGTAGCACAGATTATTATGAGTTGGGAGGGACACACAAGGATCATTGAGTCCAGCTCCTGGCCCTGCACAGGGCATGTCTAAAATGACTGAGAGTATTTACAAACTCATCTTGAGTTCTGTCGGGCTGATTCTGTGACCACTTCCCTGGAGAGCCTGTCCCAGTGGCTTACCATCCTCTGGAACTTTTTCTGCTCCAGTTAGGTTTCTTTTAGGTGTACTTTCAGATATATCTGCTCTTAGAAGATTAGATGTGTAAACATGAGAATGTGTGTGTTGCTGGCATCTAGATCAAAGACTGGCCCTGACTTATTTTTCCCCTTTTTTTTCTGTTTGTCAATAATCTGTAAGTCTGCAACAGGATGTCTCCACTTAATGTTGAAAATTCTTAATCAAAGTGGGATGGCTATTGGAACATGAATAAGCTTTTGAAGGAAACAATGTAGAAACTGAAAGGACCATGTTACCTGTTGAATATTAAAATATCACTAATGTTCTTTGACAAATGTATGAAGTAGCCTGTAATTATTAGACTATCAACAAATAAGAAACAAAACTGAGCTGAGATTTTAGTAACATTTTAATTGTCAAAGCTGAATGACATCTTGGTTCTTTTCCAACATGAAAAATGCATACATGTTTTAACTAATTTTAATATAGGTTTAGATAAGTTTAAAAATTGAACTGTGAAACAGTCTCTTGCAATAATATTATCTTGGAGTTAGAAGTTCTTTCTGATTATGTATCATCTCTTTCTGCTTTTTTTTTATATATATATTATGGGTCATGGGAATATTTGACTTTTTCCTGGTTCCTTGATCCAGTTGTATTTCAAACACATTCAGATGACACCCAGGTAAGTGCTAGATTTTCCCCATCCTTGTCCAGTTTTGCTTTTCATGAAGAGCAATCCCAGACTCACAAACAGAAGGACAGTCTTATTGGTCTAGTTGACAGACAAGATGACCAGGACTTCAAATGTTTTGTAGCTTTCATTAATCAGCAGAAGTGAGTGCAGGCTCAAGAGTGTTTCAAAAGAAGCTTGAATGTCAAAAATAGCATCCAAATTCCCTCAGTTATTTGAAATAATAAAAATGGAAATGGACTTCCACTTCCATCCATCCATCCATAGACACACAGAAGCATATATGCTCTTACACTTTAAAATACTTCCTTTCCATGTGATCTGCTGCAGGTCGTCTGTATAATAAAATGGAAAAACAAATGACAAGAAACTATTTTGAATTTATTCTACCAAAATCCAAGAGTAAAAAGATTGCCATTGTCTAATTTGGTTATTTGAGAATATGTTTAGCTGCTGAACAGTGGTCTTCCTAAAGTATATCCAAATCTGATTTCTAGCCCTTATATACAGACGGAGGAACAAACTGTTTCAAGACAGTGAAATGTGTTTTTTTGTTTTTGTTTTTATTAAAAATCTGTTTATTACATAAAAGGCTGAAGTTGAAGTCACTTCAGAAACACAGATGTACATTGTCATTCATCGTATGTTGCATTAAAAGCAGTCAGTGTATTGGCAAAATCAGTATTTCCCTGTACAAGACATTACATTGGAATTATTTTATGTTTTATACTAGTTTGAGAACAGGTTTGATCCTTTAATTTTAAGGTCCTTTAAAATCCTCTATTAATTCTGTTAATGTTATTCATTTATTACAAAGGAAGTGATTTAGAATGCTAATAAAAATCTTGAATGCATTTTTACTTCCTTGTCTTAGGATGGCACTGCCTGTGAGAGCATCTTTGGTCAGTTAGCTCAAGGAGATAATTTTCTTCCTTCCTTGGTACAGGAATACTCTGAAAATTTTATCTCTATTTTAAAATTTTGGGAAGATTCTGAGAACCTGCAAGTGATATGTTTAGACAGCAACATTTCTTTCTTTTTCTCTTTTCTCCTCCCTATTTTTCTTTCATGATTGCTATTTTCTCTTTGAAATACCTGAAGACAAGAAACTAGATTTTAGTTGGGGTTTATTTTTTATATGCAGTTATGATATACTTTTAGAGACTTAAATCTATTTCACCATTATGACTGAAATATTAATTGCAAAAAATTCAGAATGGAGTTTAAAACATGTACAGAACATGTAAAGACCAGTCTAAGCACTTAACTGTAACTGAGAAGGTTGAAATTATTTGTTATGAAAAATTATCCAAAAATGGTCTCATCATAGAAGAGAATATTCATTATGTAAGTACATATAGGAAGCTTAATGTCCCATACATCAGATCCCAGCCAGACACTTTATTTTAGACAAATGAAGTTTCATTGACAGAGTATATGAACTAAACCTTTGACATTGTACACAGTTTGGAAAATGATCTTTCCCAAATTACTGCTTTTATGGATGTCAGACTCTTGGCCATTTTAATTTCCAAATATGTCAATGGTAATGAGTAAATGATGCAACAAGTCCCACCTTTATATAGCCTATTTTTTTTCCCTAATATCAATAAAAACTCTAAACTAAAAATCATGGAATTTCTATTAATTTGTATAATCACATTTCTGTAGGAAATGAAATCAAAATAAAGGCAGAAAAAAATCCCAACAAAACTTACCCTCAAAAAATACTGCATAGCTATTATGTTATGCCACATAAATATCTTGGATACACTTTCATACCTCAAATGTTGCTTATCTTTAGTTCCTCTCTTGCAGTTAAAAATGTTTTACCATTTTCCTATAATTACATGCCTCTGTAGAAAGTCCTTTTCTGTATTTCTTGTAGACTATTCAGATTCTGGAGCAGTTAAGTGACCCTAAATCCTCCCCTTCTTCTGAACAATCCAAATTATCTTTACATTTACCCATATCCTCACATTCTTCTAATCATTTTGGCAGCGTCCTCTGGACTTGCTCCCACTGGTCCCTGTCCTTGTTGTGCTGGGCCCCCAGAGCTGGGTGCAGCCCTGCAGGTGGGATCTCAGCAGAGCAGAGCAGAGGGGCAGAATCCCCTCCCTCCCCTGCTGCCCACACTGCTCTGGATGCAGCCCAGGACACGTTTGGTTTCTGGGCTGGGAGTGCCCATGGCTGGATTACATCCAGCCCCTCTTCCAGCAGCATCCTCAAGTCCTTTTTGGCAGGGCCGCTCTCCCCAGCTCTTTCCCCAGCCTGGGCTGACACCAGGGGTTGCCCTGACCCAGGTGCAGCACCTTGCACTTGGTCTCATGAGATGCTTATGGGCCCACTTGAATTTGTCCAGGTCCCTCTGGATGCCAACTCATCCTTCAGGTGTGTCAACTGTACCACTCAATTTGGTGTCATCTGCAAATTTCCTGAGGCTGCCCTCAAACCCTTAGTCTGTGTCATTAATGAATATGCCAAATAATCCTTGTCCCAGTACAGACTCTTGAGGGACACCACAAAGGGTGATGGCCCACTATTGAGTGTTCTTGAGGAGCTGGAAGTTTGCATTCCTAAAGCTCAGGGATCGAACTTGACCTCTTACCTCACCATTATCCCTCAGGACTGCAAGCTCCAACAATGCATAATCAGGAGACTTACTGGACAAATCTGTCTGGAATTATATACTAGTGCTGAATACACTATGATCCTAACTCTGATCAAAATTTTAGTAGCAAATTATCTGAATGGAAAGTTTTGACTTTGATTTACCCTGCCCTAACTTTTTCTGGAGCTTCATTGATTCAAATGGCAGCTATCTTTTGTGTAATTGTCATGTGATATATGAAATTTCACTGAATTTCCATTTCAAATGTATTTTAATATTTTTGTTATACATAGTGAGCTTTAAGGCCAGTGAAAGAAAACATGTGTGTAACATTCATTGTGGTACGAACAAGCAGATGAGGTTACCATGTTTATTAGATTACTTAAGATTAAGGAAACACTTTCTTATTGTGAGAGTGACATTCAAAAGCTGTCTGGACATGGCCCAGGGCAACAGGTTCTAAGTGGCCCTATTAAAGTAGGGGGCTTGAGCCAGATAACCTTCAGTGCTCCTTCAACTTCAGCTGTTCTGTGGCCCTGTGATTCTTTCTTCACACATAGCCTGAGAATATGTGTACAGTTTTTTTCCATGTGCTCCAGAAAGTGCTGTCTATTGTATAATCCAAATTCTTACTAAAAAATTATAGTGCATAACTATATCTGTAACTGAGTTTAGCAGAAACTTTCTGAATTCTTTATGTACCCAATGAATGACTTGTTATTTTTTGCCCCTCAAGTTTTTATAGTTGCTACTCTATAAGCTAACACATTTATTCATTCATTTAAAATGCTTTCTCTAATGCTTAGATATGTTTATTTATAAATTGTTTCTGAATGTGAAAGTTAATTTAATCTAATAATTTCTTATGGCAAATCACTTAGTAGTCCAGGTGATTTTTATTTTCTAAGAGCATTCTTTTTTTTATTTTATTGTATTTATGTGGTGGGATTCTTTTGCATTGCCTTATTGGATCACAGTAAGAATGTTTTACTAAAATTTTCACCATAAAATGTTTTTAGTGGATCAAAAAACTGTGTGTGGGGGATTGTGAGTATGCGGGCAGAAGGGCTTCAAAACTGTGTTATCTGAAATGAATTACGAATTGACTGCACTAAATATGGGAAGCTTTTCAGTGTTTTTAATTTATAATCATTCCTCAAAATGTATTTATTTGGGGACCACTTAAAAAACAAAATTAATTGATTCATTCCATATCTTTGCATACACCTCCCCCCAAAAAATTAAAAGAAAGGGAAAATGAAAATAAAGGAAATTTCATGAACAAGTTTTAAAATTATAACCTTGCAGTGCACAGGAATTTCAGAAATCCCTTTTTCTTGAAGTGGCAAAGATCTTTTGATTGTATCTGATCTGCTGAAAGAGGACTAGGGAGAAAGCAGTTAGCATCTGATTACCAGCTTAACTATCCTTCTTGTCACTATTTTGTGAGTGACAAAATAGTGTCACCTAGACATGTTGAGATGGAAACAGTTTTCAGCAGCATGTATGTGAGCCAGCCTGTACAAAACGGTCCTGTGGTCAATGATCACCCTCTTTTACTTAGCAGTGTCAATGAATTCAGCTCATCTCTTTTTACAAAGAGAAGTAATACCATTTTATTTGCTATATAATATGTAGCCCAGGGGTTTCATTGGGGTTTCGTACTTATCAAGCCTGAGTTAACTCTTTGGTGATGTAAAGAAAAGGTGACATCTATGCTAACAAATAATACACGATAGAGATTATTCTGGCTGGATTGTCAGAGGTGCCACAAGTTTTTGATGATGTTTATGTGCACTAATGTAATTTATACCAAAGAACAGGAAGTCTGAGTCCTAACTGGCTTTATTTCCAGTTTCTAGCAATTATCCATACCTGAAACAAATCTAGAAAATTTTTGATTTTGCAAACTACATTTTTTTTCCTACTTTATTTATTAGCATATACAAAGACCTACCTCTGGACACCCCAATTGCTTCTTTTTTAGACTACAGACTGTTCCAAAGGCAAGGAATGTAGGAAGGTTGAGAGAAGGTGAAGACACTTATCCTGAAATGAAAGCCTGATTGGATATGGGCGATCTCCAAGAGGGAACTACTAAAAACAATTGTTTATCAGGTTATCCAGTTTAGTAGATCAGAATGAATGAAAGCAATAACAGATCTTCCCACTGGACTGAAAAAAGTAAACAGCATAATGTATTTTAAATCATTTTAGACATTATGATAGCAAGCCAAGTTTGTTTGTTTTTTTTTTCACACAGTGCATTCAAACACTGGGGCTATTGTTAGGAAAGAATTATTGTCTCATTTTATATGTCAATGAAAGATAATCTTTTACAGAACTGAAAGAAGTAATCTGTTGATAGCTAAAAAACCATATTGTTAGACTGGGGTTGAAATAATATTATTTTCATCTGAGGTAGACATAGCTAGAAGAAACAGTCTATTCAATTCAGTTTATTTTAAAAAACAGACTTGAGCACAAATATCTTTCTGATGTGGTTGTATATTTGGTGGCATGAGGCATGATAATTCTATGTCATTTTGTTGTTCAACAAATTGCATTATGAAGTAGAAACTAGAACATTGCACCATAATATTTGTGTGGAAGAGAAAAACTACTCTCATAGTTTGTGGGGGAAAATGATTAGTTTTCTGATGCTGATAGAAAATGTAAGAAATACTGTACTTATGTCTGGCACATCTAAACTCATAACATCTATTTGCTTTGCTTTGTCAAAACATATGAAAAATCATTAAAGTGTTTTAATAAATGTCTGGTTTTCTTGCTCATTCATCTTATAAATATTAATTAGCCATGGATCAGGCAATTAAAGTTTAATCAATTTGCACTAATTAGCACCACATACTTGCATAAAAAGATAAAACCAGCTCCTGCATCTGGCTGTTATTTGCAGTTTTTGTCAAGTGCTGATGAGTTTCATCTTGAAGAGAAGATTAAGAAGAAAAGAGGAAAATAAGAAAGTAGTGTTAATTTTATTAAATCTTCAATCAAACCTTCTGTTCATAAGCTTTATGGGACAATACCAGGTAACATTTCACTTTACACGAAAGTAGACATGATTGGGCAAAAATTTAACACTTTTCTGTGACCACACCCTTCTTAATTATAACTTGTAAGAAAAATATAAGCTCTTCTGTGCAAAAGCCCAGGTTCTATCTTTCAACAAAATAATTTTTTAATCATATATCTAGAGCTCAATCCTCCAAAATTTCATAAGGCAAGTAAAAACAAATTTTCATCTAAAAATATTTTCCCTTTTAACATATGTGTGTGGAAAAAAATTCCACAAAATCTAATCTTAAATTAATTTAGAACTTTGATGCTTTTAAATATGGGTTTCAGTATTTAAATTATTCATCTTTCTAATGAAATGATAAAACTTCAAAGGTCATCTTCCAATATTTTGCTAGAGGTTGGACCATAGGACAGAAGATTTTAGCCTAGCTCAAATGACACTGAAATTAGTTGATAGATACATTAGTGGAAATATGTCAGGCACCTGTATTGAAAAGGGGATAAAAGAACTCCCTGCCCACCAGGAAAGACAATTGCTTGCTAATATTTCTTGCAGTTATTAATGTTTGGTGTCTGTGTTACAATATTTATTGTGTAAGTTATCTATACAAAAAAACCTAAAAAAATAACAAGCAAGGTAACAAAATTAAACATGTACATGCACGCGCGCACACACACACACACATTCCCAATGTTTCTTTTCATTCAAGATGTCTATTTTACAGGTGTTTCACTTTCACTGGCAAACACTAGGGTAAATCTTATTCTAGAAAGTCCTAATCTACATTACAGGATAAAAGTATTTGATCTAGTTAAGAAGCTTATTGTATCCTTTAACATTACACTGTCATGTATTTAAAAAATTGCACTCTGATTGTGCAGGCCAAAGCACTTACATGGTAGTCTTTGAACAGAGAAAAAGTCAGGCATTCCACTCATCATATTCCTAGTTTGAATCCAAAGGAGAACAATGTGCCCAAATGGACAGCTAGATAACACCTATCTAAATGCTGTTAAATAAAAATCGCAAACGGCATGTTTCACTTATCACAGACTTGCCCAAGTCACTGTTCTGTGCTCCTGTTGGCCACGGCTTAACATCATTCAACTTGTGGTTGTTTACTAAGGAAACACTTGAGAATCAGCATTCCGAGTCTCTGGTTTTGTACATAGTTAAATGCCCTGTAGAAACAGTCAAGATTTTTATAACACAGCTCTGGTTTTGGGTTCTAGATTTGGCTGAATGAATTAGACTGCCAATCTACCTAACAGATATTATTGACTACTTCTATAAAACCATTTTCAGCTTTAATGGAAGAAAACAAAGCATTCCTTGCAGCCTATTTATGTCACTGAAAATGTTTGTAGGGAATGAAACATGTATTTTATCAGCAGTGGAAATTAACTTTAAACTCTGCAGGCAAAACCAAGCTTTTATAAGTGATTTAACAGTAGAAATCCCAAAGAAAAAACCCAAAACCACACAACACCAACCAAACCGTAGAATGAATCATAAAGAAGCTATGCACCATTTACATAGGGATTTTCATGTAGTTTTGCAAGAAAAGACTTGTGAATGGTTATTGATATTTTCCAAATGAAGTATGTATGAGCCATTAAACTCCTCATTCCATAGTGTACAAGCCATTGCTCTGCTAAAAACTCTTTTACCAGATAGGTTATAAATGGAGCAGAGGCATTTGAAAATGTGTCATTTTTCAATGTTTGTTTAAAGATCTGACACATATGACACACACAACCACCTGGTAGATGAAAGTTCAAATTGCTGATTGTTACAGAATCTTCATAATAGGATATTGTGCAGAAGATTTATTGTTTTAGAGTATAGAAAGACTGATTTTGACATGATCTCTAAGCACTTTCCCTAATTGGGGCACTGAAACAGAAAAAAATCATTACTAGAACAAATTCTTTCAGATGAATAATTTTGGCTGAGTGGTTTCCCCTATGCTGTGCCGTGTGTATATATATATACATTGAACAATGCCTTTCAATGAAACTAAAAATCTAAACTCAGTGGAATAGTCTACAGTAAGCTTTAGTGATCTTAGGAAAAGGACAAAAGCTATAGTGTATTTGCAAATAATACATGGACCTGTGAGTGGTATAGCTATATTTACTGAGATATATTAACTAAGATATAAGAGAGCTCAAGAATTTTTTAAATCTCAGTGTCCAAGGAGTAACCTGCAGCTCCTAATTAAGTGTAATCAGACCTTATTTCGCCGTCTTCTCACAGAAGGCATTCAAGGCTTTGTGACTAAATCTTTGTGGGTAAATGCAGAGGCATTAAGGCAAACATATGAAACCATCCTCTCATGGTCCTTTGCACTCTTGCAAGACAAGGGCTCCTTTATATTGTATTTTTTCATAGTCTGGTTGAATAGGACATAAGTATAGGTCAGCATATTAAATCTCAACATATATTCCAAACCTGAGTTTCCCTACCAATGTGGCTTCATATAACATTTACAAGGAAACCCTCCAAAATTGTGATCATAGCTGATATGTGGTCTTTTTCAAAGATTTTGAACTCCTGTCTTTTTTCATGTTTTGCTTCCTAAACTGCTGCTGTACAATTCTAAGACTCAAATAAAAATTATAAAAAAAAAAAAAGGGGAATTAAAAATCACTTCAAGGTGGAGCATTCTTTAAATACCTATTGCTTTCACAACCTTTGCAACTCAAAGGCTTGAATTTATAAAATGAAATTCAATCCCATTGTTTCAGCTGCATTGAATAAATTAATGCATTTCAAAGACTGTAATAGTATTTTCTCTACCCTCATAGCACTGGCAGACACCATTATGAGTTCTGAGCTTCAGTTTACAATGAGGGAACAGAAATCTAAGAGAGAGGAGCTGAATTAGGCTGTTAAGACACCTGCAATGAAATGGCAGGAATGGGGAGCCCAACATTTCAAGGCAGTGTTAAGCATGAGGGTGTGGTCATGAGATTATGTAGCTCTCTGCAGCTGATCCTTATGGTAAAAGCAAGAGAAGATTGAGTTACTAGCATTGAGAGCCTCTCAAATACTACTGATGTGGTATTGGACCAGGACTTGAAAATTGCTGCTATGCTTTTAATTTTTTTCACAAATACATTGGAAATATGGATTTGTATACTATGAATTCATTTCAGAAATACTGGGTTGGGTCCCCTGTGCTGCAAGCCACTTGTGTAAGTAAGACAGGACATACCTAGAGATCCATGAGTCTTGTCTGTTGAACACATTTTTCTGTGGCTTGCATCAATTTGAATTCATAGCATGTTGTTCAATTTTTAGGTGGAGAGACTGTGGGGGAAACTAGAACAACACTTGTGGAAGGTGTTTATGGTTGACTAAGAGTTAAGGAAGAAGGGTTCTTTCTTAAGGGAGAGGGTATTTTCAGAAGTGTTTTAGTGGATCAAGCTATTAAGCTGAAGTGTTGTTTAACTCATATCAAGGACATTAGTGAGAAATTATAGGGTGTCCTTTTAGGGTATTGAAAATGATGAAAAATATGTATGTTTTGCATGCATTATACAGTTTATGCATTTCATATCTGACAGTTTTATTCAAGTCCTTTTGGATTCCTATTGTCACAGTAATTTAAAATCTGAGCCAAATTTTCTCTTTCCTATCTTTTTCACACAAGTACTGAAAATTACAAAATTATCATAACTTATTGTAGTAAGATCTCTCTCCTCACCTACATCAATGGAATTCCTTCTACATTTCAGTGTTTTCATTTTTTTTGTTGGTTTGAGGTGCTTTTTATTAAATTTTATCTTTGAGGGTTTGGAGATTTTTCAGTGGTTTTTAATTAGGGTTTTTTTTTGTCATGTGGGGCTTTTTCCTAATTTGTTTTTTTTTCTGAGGTGGCTGTTTCTTTAAAAATTACTTAATTTTTTGTCTCAACTACATTTTTCTGAGGTAACAGGTCAGAAATTATTTTCTAAATGTGAGATTATGAATTGCTTTGTGTCACTGGTGGTGTTACGGGTAATTTCATTGACTTCCTTGTGAGTAACAGCTACTCACTATTGTGAAGTCAGCAGCTGCTATCTGCTACTACAGGAGGAGTGCTATGGATGATGTGAAGATAGGAACCCATCCAGTTTCTCTACCTTTGATCAAGATCAAAGTATGCTTTTTGAGATTGGTGCTGTGTTAGATTAGGCTGCCTTCCTTACTATTCCAATTTGCTATTCTGTTTTTCTTTTGAGTGTATAAAAATTTAGTTGCTTTTGTATTGACAGGCATTGCACTGAGAATATCAATTTGGAATTTTGTTGTCATTTTAAGTCTGTACACATTCTTTGTAAAAGCACATAAAGATACAGTGATTTCCTTCTTAATCCTGATATGTGCCTATAGAAAGTGAAATGAGCACTCAGACAGATGAGTTCACTCTTGGAAACCTTACTTCACTATCAAGGAGACAAGTAAGAATTGTGCCGCCTACTTTGAGTTTATGCACAGTAGGCAGTAAATATTCTGAGTCTCATCTGTTTTGCAACAATGGATGCTTGGAATGGAAGGAAAAGAAAGTGGTTCGCAGCATCTTTCTGCCACTTGCAGGAATGTGACTTCCAGAATCAATAACAGCCTTTGTCTGAAGATATATTGTGAGGTGAAGTACTTTGTACTGTAGAAATTGAAGCGAGATATGGAAGATTCATTCAAACTGCATATAATAGCACAGATAATCATGCACAACTTCACTTCCATAGGTATTTGGTTTTATAATTGGATTTAATTGAACTTATTTAATAAGACATCTTCTAACTTCTCTAAACTCTGAGTGTAACAATGTTGGTGGTTTAAGTATAAATTTTGTTCAGAAATCATTGTTCAATGACTAATGAATACTTTGCTCCAAAGAACTTGCATTCTAAGGACGACAGATGGCTCAGTACTAAACAAAGAGGATGGTACAGAAAACAGCTAGAGGGTGCTCATTGTAGTTGGAATGTATTCATCCATTCTGGAATTGTGTGAGGGAAGTTTGTGTGAGGGAAAGATATGAAGGAAGTTGCTAAGAGTGACACTTGATTGAACAGATGGAGAAGAATAAAGTGTAGAGATAGAGTTTGGAGCCAAAGACATCATTATGACTGAATGAGAGTCATAGTCAACTTTAGTCTACATATCACAGGAGCTAAAATTGAGTTTTCTCAAGTATTTTATCTGAGCTTGCTTAAGTGTCATAACACTTTCATCTTTTGACTTTCATAGAGCTTTCCCCTCCCCCCCATTTACTTTCTTCTGCCACTTACCCACTGGAAAAGTATTCCTCTAGGCACAGAGGTGCTTTCATTGACAAAATCCAGAAGTCCTCCAATGATGAGACATTCAGTAAAACTGTCTTAATAAAAAAATCAGAATATGAATAGAAAAATCCCAGCAAGCTAGTTTAGTTTTATGGTAGAGTTACAACTTGAATTAGGTCACTGCTCGACATTTACAGGTTGGAACACAAAGTTCACTTTTAGAGAGAACCCTAATCGTTCACGTATCCATGGGGATTTATTGCACTTGATAAAGTGAGCCCTGTCCTATCTGTGCCTCATAACAGAAGGTATTGCAGCAATGGCTGCATTTGCATGTGACAAGAAAAGAGCCTGTCACAAGGAATACAGCTTAAGCAAATCTGAGCTACTGTTCAAGGAATGTTAACACTGATGCAGCATGAAGCTCAAACATAGCATAACTTTAAACTTGGTCTGCTTAAACCTTGTTGGACTTTTAATTACAGTAGTACAGGAAGAAGGATACTGATGTGCCATAGCTAAGAAAACACCTTTGTAGATAAATTAAGGTAAATAAACATGATTTAATTTCCATAATAACATAATATGCTTTTTGCCTTTAAATATGTATTACTATGTAGTTTAGGTGAAATTAACATCTAATCTGGAATTTGCATGAGGCACTGCATGTAACACCAACAGATTGTCCAGAGAAGTTGTGGGATTTTTTTTCCAGATCTATTCACATGATGCAAAATACCATCTGAGAAAAACAGATGGTCATGCCTCTTCAATCTTGCATTTCTATATATGAGCTTATAAAAATAAGATCTGTAGACAAATTAGCTAGAAATGTTTCCTATTTTATCTTGACCAGTGGATAAAATAAAATCTCTAGAGTAAAATTCGTAGCAATAACCTAGGATTCCCTGTACCAAACTGCATGTGCTAACTAGCAGACAGCTCTTTCTCTTCTTTCCCCTCTCCCTCTCCCTCCTCCCTCCCGTGATATCCTGAAATCTTTTCTGCATAGTGACACAGCTTCAACAAGAGGGGTGGAATACATTTCCTTCCCTCCCACCTGCCCTCTCTCCCAAATGATTAGAGCACTTTTCAACAAAGTGGGAGATGTGGGTGTCCCTCCCTACCTTATATACACTGAGAATACATTAAGTATGAAATTGCCTCCCAGGGGAAGTGATGGAAATGCCACTTGTTCATTTTTGAACTGAATCTGAAAGAAGCTTTGTAGGAAAAAAAATCTGCTGTAGTGAGGGAGAGATTCCATGACCTTCTTGAGGAAGATTTTATTTTCTATTTTCTAGTATCCTGATACTGCGGTTTACTCCCTTCCAGTCTGTCAATTTTTTCATAGCATTGTGTTTTAGGAGATTTATTCAAAATGTGTGTGAGAAAACAAACTGAAGATCTTCAAAGCAGACAGAATATAGCTTGGTTTCATCGGTTGTTTGAACCTGAATTACTGTAATGACTGTAGTGGAATTATTTTCTTTTAAATGAGCAAATCTGACACGAACTTCAAAGGGGAAGTAAATACATGTAATAAAGCGCCCATTTTCCTTTTTCTTTCCCTAAATGATTTTTTTTTTATCCCCAGAAACACCAACAAATGTTCAAAGTTCTAGATATTTAAATAGGTACCAAGATGTCTGAAGCTATAATCCTTGCTCTGCCAGTTCATTGAAAAATTGCTGACCTTATAAAAGCCTGTGCTCCTTTTCACTTTGATAACAGCATTT
>VZTB01016026.1:10319-21865 GCA_013397245.1 Thryothorus ludovicianus
GGACTCGACGGGGCGCGGGGAGGAGGCAACAGCCGTCCCTCAGCGGGAGCGAATAATCCCCCTCACGGACTCGCAAGTGGTCGACGTGATTGTAAGGCCGGAAACCCCGAGCGGAGGCGACTCCTCTCTCCACTTCTTCCCCTTGTCAAAAGGGGAAAATCCAGCCTGAAGGAGCGGGTCGCAGTGCCCGCAGCGGGACTGTCGCAAGCCGAGGGGGCGAAAGAAAGTCTCCAGGGAGGGACGCGTTGATCCCAGGCGTCGGCGCAGGGGCCAAACCACCAGCAAGAGACAGAGCGATGAACAAGGGAGGGAGGCAGAAGGAGGAGGAAGGCGGCGGGCGGGGGCTCTTGCACAGCCGTCCCCGATCGGAGGAGCTCCAATAGCATATGCACGAAACGCTGGAGGGCAGAGGAAAGGGTACCACACACGCAGCACAGACTCTTCCGTTAGTTGCAGAGAAGTCCCTAGGACAAAAGGAAAGCAAACCCCTCGAGATGCTCGCTGGCCTTAGCGTCCAAGCAACCAACCTCGTTGAGGAAGACTTAAAAAAAAAAATATATTAAAAAAATAGAAATAAAAGCGTCCGTTTGAGGTTTAAATCAGACGGGAAGCNCGCACCGCTCCCCGCACAGCGCTCTGCAGTTCCCGCACCGCTCCCCGCACAGCGCTCTGCAGTTCCCGCACCGCTCCCCGCACAGCGCTCTGCAGTTCCCGCACCGCTCCCCGCACAGCGCTCTGCAGTTCCCGCACCGCTCCCCGCACAGCGCTCTGCAGTTCCCGCACCGCTCCCCGCACAGCGCTCTGCAGTTCCCGCACCGCTCCCCGCACAGCGCTCTGCAGTTCCCGCACCGCTCCCCGCACAGCGCTCTGCAGTTCCCGCACCGCTCCCCGCACAGCGCTCTGCAGTTCCCGCACCGCTCCCCGCACAGCGCTCTGCAGTTCCCGCACCGCTCCCCGCACAGCGCTCTGCAGTTCCCGCACCGCTCCCCGCACAGCGCTCTGCAGTTCCCGCACCGCTCCCCGCACAGCGCTCTGCAGTTCCCGCACCGCTCCCCGCACAGCGCTCTGCAGTTCCCGCACCGCTCCCCGCACAGCGCTCTGCAGTTCCCGCACCGCTCCCCGCACAGCGCTCTGCAGTTCCCGCACCGCTCCCCGCACAGCGCTCTGCAGTTCCCGCACCGCTCCCCGCACAGCGCTCTGCAGTTCCCGCACCGCTCCCCGCACAGCGCTCTGCAGTTCCCGCACCGCTCCCCGCACAGCGCTCTGCAGTTCCCGCACCGCTCCCCGCACAGCGCTCTGCAGTTCCCGCACCGCTCCCCGCACAGCGCTCTGCAGTTCCCGCACCGCTCCCCGCACAGCGCTCTGCAGTTCCCGCACCGCTCCCCGCACAGCGCTCTGCAGTTCCCGCACCGCTCCCCGCACAGCGCTCTGCAGTTCCCGCACCGCTCCCCGCACAGCGCTCTGCAGTTCCCGCACCGCTCCCCGCACAGCGCTCTGCAGTTCCCGCACCGCTCCCCGCACAGCGCTCTGCAGTTCCCGCACCGCTCCCCGCACAGCGCTCTGCAGTTCCCGCACCGCTCCCCGCACAGCGCTCTGCAGTTCCCGCACCGCTCCCCGCACAGCGCTCTGCAGTTCCCGCACCGCTCCCCGCACAGCGCTCTGCAGTTCCCGCACCGCTCCCCGCACAGCGCTCTGCAGTTCCCGCACCGCTCCCCGCACAGCGCTCTGCAGTTCCCGCACCGCTCCCCGCACAGCGCTCTGCAGTTCCCGCACCGCTCCCCGCACAGCGCTCTGCAGTTCCCGCACCGCTCCCCGCACAGCGCTCTGCAGTTCCCGCACCGCTCCCCGCACAGCGCTCTGCAGTTCCCGCACCGCTCCCCGCACAGCGCTCTGCAGTTCCCGCACCGATCCCCGCACAGCGCTCTGCAGTTCCCGCACTGCACGGCGATGCGCGCTGACTCCGCGCACGGCCGCCGGTCGGTCGCTCCCCGAAAAACGGCGGAGGGGCCGCGGCACCTGCTGACAGTGCGCCACGATTTGCGCGGCTCAGGGCATGCCGACTGCTGTGTTGGTTGGAATGACCCCTCTGATCGGACGGAAGTTATCCTTTGGGGAAAACTGGTTTTTGATAGAGGAAAGCTGTCAATAACTTTGGTTTATAGGCCCACTTGAGGTAGATGAGGGTCAAACAAATACCACAGACTGTGTGTGCTTGCTGAGGAGATGACAAATGGTGACACAGCTTGTAATGGAAGTAAACTTCAAAACATATCCTCTGTTAGCCAGCACCTTATTCATAGCAGAATTCCACAATGAAGTGTGAAATACCTTTGGGCTTAAAACAGTGCCTAAAGACACACTTTTGCTCCTGGTGTATTCTTGTGTGCTACCTAAAAAGGTCTTAGAATGTTGAATCACTTCATTTTAACAAGGTAAGGGTAATGTTATAGTCTGCATTTTCTTATAATTCCCCACTAACCTTTCTGCTGGATACAGATTACTTCCTTAGAATCGTACCGTGCTTCATCTTGTATCCTAAAGAAAGAGCAGTCTTTGTTTAAAATTTTATAGGAAATTTAGTATTTTGCAATATCAAGGTAAAGCTTTACTCATTTAGAGTGATAATTTCCCATTATTATTCCCCAAATGTTCTGTGTTCTCAGTTTTACTTAAAAACATCCTACACAAAAGGAAGTGAAACTGTCTCAGTCTTTTGCAGTGGAAAGTTTGGACTTCATTCCAGGACTGCAGAGTTTTGTCAGTAAGCATGATATATCTATGTCTGCGTGCATGTCTGTGTACATGTATATGTCTGCATGTAATGATGTCTGTACCTATGGGTGCACATATGTATGTGTATTTCTGTTTATGTATATGGTGCATACATCCTGGGGAGCACATGAATAAATGTGTGGACTTTTTAATGGTTTTTAGGAGATGAGGGAAAATACCCTTGATAGTGAGCTTTGATAGGTTGTGGTTCCCAGGACGGGAGTGTAAACTTGTCTCCTGTTCCATCTGCATAAGTAAGGCTAAAAATTTTGCATTGTGTTCCCAGCTCTCCCCTTGTTGTCTTGGAGGAGCCAGCTCACTGCTCTGTTCATGGCAATGGAAAGCTTAATTACTTAATGCTTATTAAAGTACTTAGATCTTCAGATGAAAGGTGCCATAAAAACACAAACTATGATTACATACTTTGTGTGTGTACCTAGTAGCTATGGAGTCTATAATAATGTAACACTTACCTAACTTTCGTTGTACTTTGCTTAACCTGCTGGCACAAGTTGTTAATGAGATATTGACAGATAGGACATTAAAACAACACTGTGTTTTGGAACATAAACAAAAGGGGTTGGGTTTTTTCTTAATTGCTCACCTACATGAAAGTTGAAATGTCTTGTTGCCTGTATTTGTCAACATTAAAACATCCAAGGCGTGTTTTAACAGAAAGAGAAAAGCTCTGTTTTCCTGGTTCTTATTAGCAAGTGCTTTTAACCTACTTTGATTCTGGAATCAGACACTTAAGGGCATTTTGAATATTATCTATTATATTTGAGATAGACAAGCTGTACAAGCAGAAGCAGAATCAAATGTGCTGGGTTTTTTTCAAATGAGAGCTACCAACATTATGTTGGAGGAATAATAGCCAACATTATCTGATGTTTAACTAATTTATAATGCATCATCATTGGCTCATTAAAGCATAAAAATAATTATTTTTCTTGGATTGGTATAAATCTGTGTTAATTCCAGGAAACTGAACATTCTCATTGCATGGCAGAATTTATTATTTACACCATAGAAAGGCAGTAAAATATGGCTAAGCATGTTATATTTAAGTAGGTAGCATTTTCTACCAGATCATTCTGCCACAAACCTATATATCCTCTACACATTTCTCCAACTATATTAAAAATACTTGTTTTTAAAAGTCTGTCTCATGTTCAAACACAAAAATATTTCCTTCAGTGTTAACCACCCCAACCATTCTGTCCAGTCAACCATTTCATTCTGTTGTTTGAAGTCAGTTGTTTCTTACTGTAAAAAATTTTAGTGTCATCTTCCTACCTTGTAAAGCAAAGAGCCTAATCCTAAACTCAAAATTCACACTGGAAGCAGTTGGACCTTTGAGTGAAAAAAAAAGCACTCTTGGGTCCAAAATGTAGGTTAAATATACTGAAAGGGTTTCAAATGTAGCATCCATTCTTTAGCAAAACTCTGTATTGTATGATGTTCTGTTTAATGCACTGTTAACTATTTTTTTCTTCACTGTTCATGGTACTATTTACGAGCAATATTTTTTAACTTTATGCAAATTCACATGTAAAACAAAGATGTTGATGATGTTAATCACTAGGTGTTAGCTGCAGGTGGGCAGTAAACAATTCAGTGTGGTTTATCCCACTCTTCTAGTCTCTATAGTGAGAGCAAGTCAATGGAGGAAGCAATTCTAGAATTCCACAGTGTTTGTACTTAAAAAAGTTTTAGATAGATCACTGAATTTTCAACTGAAAGAGAAACATGCATGTGTTAATGGACACGGGTTTTATTCTCTTTGGTTTGTTTGTTTTAGGGTTTGGTTTGTTTATTTTTAATGCCAGTGTGGTGCTGGTGAAATAGAAAAAAATACCTGTACATGTAGTATACCAGATATATAGTAGTAGTAGTATATAGTAGTAGTAGTTAGTCTATAGTTCGTAGTTATATAGTTTCAACTATACAGTTGAAAGAATAATAATTATCATAAGGGCAGGCAAAACAATATCACTTTTTAAATATTCATTTATTTGTGAAGTGCAAATGACATCTGCAGGGTAAAGCAATTACATTTCTAATTATTTGCTGTCTTTTGGCTAATACCCGTTGTATACACTCTTAGTAATTTGATTTCTTTTTAATTAGTAGCTTTCCTTGTAGGCAAGGAAAAAAGTTGCACTAGGTCATTTTACCATCATGACTGTATTAACTTTCCCCATTCCTTCACCCTTAAAAAATCCCTGAGCTNAGCAGTAAAACCTCAAATAGAATCAGATCCAAAGAATCCCTTTTGGCTTCACACAATGTGGTAAAATTAGAGATTGCAGGAAACCAAAAAAATTAAACTAGGAACATTTGAAAAGAAATGACCAGGCTTTATGAAAATGACACATTGACTGGCCAGTGTGTTTTTTTTATCGACAATTTCTTTGTTGAGGCATAGATCAAAGAAACCTGCATATGTTTTCATTTTGTTCTAAGTCTAACTAGAAAATTACATCCAGATGTTTAATAGGCATTCTGTTGGTTTTCTGCATTGATTAGATATGTTGGTACTGTTTGCTTACAAGTGTAGCCGGATCATTAGCTAATGTAAAGAAATGTTTGTAGCAAGTTGCTAATTAGGTCTTTTGGAAACTCTCCATACTAAGGAACAATTTGTACAGTGGCCAGAAAAACTTGCGGTACTTGAGAAGTCGCTTTCCCTTCTGTGTCTGGGAAAAAACAGTCAGTCGCTTTCCCTAATCTTCTTTTGCCTACAGGGATTGCAGCTTGATCCCAGTGGGTTGAAGTGCAAATAAATTAGGAAGAGACCACACACACGCATGTACGCGTGCGCACGCACACACACACACTCCCCCCTCCGCCCCCAGTGTTCTCCTTTAGTCAAAATTCAGTTGTACAATCTTACAAAAAGCTAGCCAAAATGGAGTGCTTAAAACTAAAATGTGTTAAATTCTCAACATTCATGTTATCAAATACACAACATTTTTGAGCATACTTTAGAGACAGATGGGGAAGCCCTTTATGATAAATGAGTGTACTTGAATTCATTACTGTGGTACTTATAATTAAAGTAGCTCTTTCTCAACTTCACTACTTCTGCAGGGTACTTCAAGACAAAGCGTAGGGAAAGTGTATACATGGATGACAGAAGGGTGAAAGAGGCACAGAAGAGCTTTAATCATCTGTGTTTTGTTTAGTCCAAAAAGAGGTCAGATGTATTACCTGTTTACAATATTGACAGAGAAATTGTGTAGACTTCATGGCTCTGGCCTGATAACCTTCTAGGTGCAATGTCACCTTTCAAAGGGTGCTTGACAGCGTCAATGACCTTTCTAATAAATACCACTTGCCAGTGTATCACACTTCAGCCCATAGCAGAATGAGGCCTCCATTGCAGGAGGTGACAACTAAAGGAGCAGTATGAGTATATTTTGTACAGTAAATGGAGAGCGCATGATCATACCAGCTCCCTGATCCTGTCATCACACACATGACAAAGTTTTACTCCTGGAAATAATCCCTTTGAAGTCCATGACAATACTTGCTTGAAAAAAAGATGTCTTTGTGTCAGACTTCACCAGATCAGGGCCATGCATACAGAATAGTAGGTTGTGTGTGACATACATATGCAAAACACATGTTTTTTTACCAATGATGCCAAGCAAGTGTAGAAGTTTTATCCCCCTTTTCAGAAGCTACTTTAAAGGAAAGGTTGCCACAAAGGTACAGTTAATCATTGCATGTCAGTGGACTATTTTTCCTTGCCTGGCAATACTAAAACTCTTACATCCTGTTTTGTTTCCATATATAAAGTCTTTTGGTGTGATTAATAGGAAGTTGTTTTTTTTTCCCTAACCTGTCAATAGCATTAGATAGAGTCTACAAATCACCAAAGACTCTTAGACTTAAAACCACAGGGGAAATAGCATTGAGGCGAGTGGTCTTGTGGAAATGATGCTTTCAAAACATTTGTTGAAATGGCTGATGGAAGTTTCATTGTACAAAGAAAGGGATTGTCTGAGAGGGTGAGATGGCTCCAAGTGTACTGGAATTTCAGGATTAGGAACAGCAACTAGCTTGCTGCTGTTAAGGTACATGAAGCCCTGTCCTTTACCCTTTACCCACATATGAAAGCAGCAGCCTTTAGGAATCTATAAAATACAGATATGGTACAGAAACACTGTGTGTGGAACCATGGCTCTCTATCAGCCAATAGGAATCAGATTCAGCTGAAAGTTGGCTAGAATTTGGCAGCTGTTTCCTGTAGTACCTCTGTCTCTCAGTCCTTCAGAAGGATTCTTGCTTACTGAGGTTATAAACTCTTTATGAGCTGCTCTTAGGCTAACCTCCTATTTCAGTCTGGTAGAGTCTAGATGAGAGCAGATTGTCCTGTCCTGCTGTCTCTTCATAATGCAGATGCTGTAATGCTCTGGCATACTGTGGCTGCAACATCTGTGGAGATGCTCTTCCAGCACAGGTGGCAAAAAGGCATTAAGTTTGTTTCCAACTTTCCCCATGCCCTAAAAGCTCTGGGCTCCCATATTCTTGAGGGAATGGAATTAACAAATATGTCTTTTAGGACCCAATGAGAAGTGGAGAAATTACATGAAAGAATTTGCTGCACAAGGATAGTGATGGTAGAGATACGGAAGAGAACTGTGAAGAGGAATTTAATCGGGAGGGAGCATTTTGGTACCGATGTGATGCAGTTCTTAACAAATGTGGAGATTTCCTTAGTAAAACACCTTTGAACTTCAGACAAGATTGTAAACAGTAACGGTTGCTCACAGTATAAAAAGAAAATAATTAACTCTCTGAATCATCCAGCAGTGTCCACCTGTCTGTTTTTCTACTTACACTGCCCTTCCACTATATTCCATTCAGGAGCCTCAGTTTATATCCTGAGGGGCTAACCTGTGATGATAACTGTGATTATTAATAGAGTATATCCATTTTCCAAAACATGAAATAATAAATTCCACCATTTGTCGTACATATGGAATATGTATCATCTATTCAGTCCTCAGGTGAATGTTCATATGAGGCATCCAATCAAAAAGGCATGTCTTGCAACTATCCATCTATTCTAATACACTGGTATGCTCATAACCATTGGCTTCATCCAGAAGAAAGCTGATATGAAGGTAAGGAAAAATAGATCCATCCTGTTCCATTCCACTTGCATATTGCTGCCTCTAAAATACTGATATACCTTCTATTGCAGAAAATCACATCATCACTATACAGACAGTAGCATAATCATGGTTAGCAGTCCAAATATCTGAATAATTAACAGTAAGAAAGCGTTATGAAGAGTTTATACTGCTTGTTGAGGAGAGAGCAGCCAAAGTTACTGAAAGGATGCCTTTTGAAAACAAGACAGCTAATGAATACAGTATAGGTGGGATATTGAACATTGTTTGGGTGTGGAGGGGATGGTGGGGGCAGGGAGGAGTTGTGTTTCATTGTGTCTGTTGGCTTTTTTTGTTGTTTGGTTGTGTTGGTGTGTATCTTTTGCACGAGAAGGCTTTTCCATCTATCTGCTTGAGTTCAAAAGCAATGAAAAGTATGCGCATATTCATAATTTACTATTATAAATTCAATAGTTGGTAATAAGGTATTTCCTACCCAGCCTCTCACATTTTCTGCTGTAGTTTTACTGTCTGTTAATGTGCTTATGCACGTTCAGGTGCTCAGCTGTCCGAGTTAAGTAGCATCCATGCAGAAGAAAATCTCAATGCAACATGACCCTAGAGCATAACTCAGGAGAATGCCTATGCCCTAAAAGTGGCAGTAGATTGTACTTTGGGAACAGACTGAATCTCATAAGTGAAACCATTATATCTTCATTAATTTTGCAATGAAATAGTTTCAAATCTCACCTATGTAAACCCCAAAATGCAGAGAGTAAACAGCACAAGGCATACAGGAATAGAAGTGTACATGCAGCATTTTAGCATTATTTTACATTAAAATAAGTATTCTTATGTTGCCCATATTTTGTTTTTGAATAAGATGTTTCACTTAAATTATTAGCCTGTTGAAGGTGGGACAATACAAGAGGACTTCTATCAATTCTTTTCACATCTTTTACGTTTTATTTACATGTTTTTATTAGGAGCTTGATTTTGCCTTTGTTTCTTATAAATTAAGATGTGTCTGAATGTATAAAGTCACTTGAATGCCTATCTCCAGTCCTCCTTTAAGTAAGTAGGTTTTTTATTTTGAAATCGCACCTAGTTTGAATTAGAGGGTTGTACATTTTCTTTTCTTATCAATTTCACCGTGAGGAAAAAGAAAGTAAATAAATGTTGGGAGAAAAAAAAAATCACAAATTGTTGAACTTTAGGTCTGTCTTAGTCTGAGATATTATGGGAAGTGAAGAGACTGTATTCTAAAGGATTTTTCTTTAAGTGGTTCACATAGGGCTCCTGCTGAACTGGTCAGATGGTACATACAAGGTCCCACATGTCTTTAAATAAGTTTTGAGTATTGGTTTTTTCTCTCTGAACTAGCCATCCAAACCACAAGACAACTTCTGAATTCTCAAGTGAGTGAAACTCCCCACAAGCAAGTTGCTCAACAAAGCTTGGCGTATTTTGCCCCTGTATTTGAAAACAATAGGAGGGAGAAGCATGTTTACTTCTATTTCAAATTACTTCTATCTGAAGCTGTCAGACACTTCACAGAAGGCCCTAGGAGTACACCAGGTCAGTTATGGAGTATTATCCTGGGATGGTTGTCTTCTAATGGTTTCCCTTGAAAGTGGGCTGCCAGCTGCAGCACACCCATAAACCTCATTGTCTTTCTCTGCTTCACACATCATCCTACCTTGTTTAATAGCATAAGTCAAGCTGATGTGTGTCCCCCTCCTCTGAGTCATAAAGCATAAAAGACTTTCAATGAATGCGGTATAGGGCTATCTACTGGGCTCTATGCATTCAAGAGGTCCCATTCAGTTCAGATGAGGCAGGATTTCATCCTAGGTATCTGACATGTTTAGTAAAATACACTGAATGCCCTAAGATATACTGAGAATTTTCCTTTCTCTCAGAGAGAAAACCAACTATCCAGAATCACCCATGTTAACCTAATTGTCAAGCACAGCTTTCTTTTCAAGGAACCTGGGCAATTGCAGAAATATTGCTGGGTATAGAATTTTAAGGAATATTTGTCCTTCTTTCTCCACTCTTTCCTATTTTAAGGTCTTCCGTAATATTGCTGCTCTGCATTAATATTCTCTTCTTTTGCCTATGAAGAACATCTAAGACTGGTTTACTTGCTTACACAAAGAAGTGTTCGAATGTGGTTTGTCTGGAATACAGTACTAGAAAATATTTATAAGCAGCTCTTGACTTCACAAAAATCAATTCTTTCTCAAGGTATCCTTCTGTCACTTGCTTTTGTTTGGGAATGTTTTTGGTTTTTTTTTTTGGTTTTTGATTGGCTGTTTTTGCGAGGGTTTTGAGAAGGGCAGTTTTTGGGTTTTTTTTTTTTAGTTTGGTTTGGTTTGGTTTCTCATTCATTTGTTTGGATTTTTTATTCCACAGAGTTTTCTAATGGGAATGTAGCAGAACTTTAAAAATAGAAATCTTCAAATCAAGCAGATAATTATATTGATAGTACCCTGAACTTATTTATATTATTGCAAGACATCTACAGTGAATCTCCAGTGAAAATTAAGAGAACATTTATAGACATAGTAAGTATTTAAAAAGAACAAGAGAGTGGAAAATGGAGTTTAATTTATCTTTAAGTGCTGGTTTTGATATTTGCTTGTTGGATTTTTTTATTCCATTGAAAACTTTTGAGAAACCATTACATGATATCTTGGATATAGACAGATATTTTCTTACTGAGTGAGAAATTATTACAGAAAACTGGGCTACTAGTATTTGGCCCAATTTTGCTCTATGGAAGGTAGTTTGTACTGCCTTAAGGCCCTGATTGAGCTCCATCTTTTATCTAGTATGTGACTATTTGTTGCCCACTTAGGAATAAGATATATCACTTGAATGAAAAAGTAAAAATTAATGTTTTCCCAAATTTTCTAGAAAAGTATATGTTATAAATATTCTGAACATATGAAATAATTGGAAGTGTATAAATGCTATTACTGGATTTCTCTTGCATTAGCGAAGCTAAAAGACCAACTCACAGGTAGAATTAAGGGCATTTATTGTGGGATATACAAAATTATGGATAAGACATAAAATATTGTGTGATACAGGGTATAATTTTGTTTCTTGATTGTTTTGAAAAAATAATTTTAATTACTGTTCTTCAGTAAATCAGAAAGGTTTTTTATGCATATATATACACACACATGTAATTACATCCATGTAAACAGAGACATACATATACAACAGCATGAGGTAAGAACTACTGATCTGTTTAATTCCCAGGAAGGGCATTGAACCTGAAGGGTTGGGAAAGACAATCTGATCCAGAGGTGTTAAACTTTTAGTTTATGCCATGATCCATTGAAGTCAGACCAAAGCAATCCTACTTTTGGTTTGGTGGTTTTTGGTTTTTTTTTCCTTTTCCCATTCCAAATGATTATTTAAAATGCATGTTGAGAGTCTATTAAGAGCATCGGATGCTAGGAAATGCTGTTGTCTTCTGTTTTCAGCATTTTATAACTTCTGTTCCCTAATATAAATGGGAAGCTGCAACTGGCACCTGAAAAATAGTGTTAAAATGCACTGAAACTATTGGCATGACATTGATAAATGCAAAAAGTCTGCTGGAAGAAAGATCACCTACATTTAGATGATCTGTTT
>VZTB01016026.1:30362-45330 GCA_013397245.1 Thryothorus ludovicianus
GTAGAGTCCCCTCAGTAATATTAGAGAAGGGATTGATGCTGAGAACCATAATTCAGAATGAAAATTTTGTCCTGGAAATTTCCATTTATAAGTCAACCTTTAAGAAGCTCATAAATTCAGTTTGCATACCAATTCATGCCAAAGGGGTGCCAGAACTGGCGTGGCTTTTTTTTTCCCATTGTTGGTTTGCAAGTACAGGCCTGAAAACAAGAATTCAAAGAAGTAATAAAAGAAAGAACTTTGTTTCCAGCAAAATTCAAGATAATTCCATGAAAGAAAAAAGATTTTTATTCAGAGGCTGTTAAACTGCCAATGAGCTCCTAGCTAAAATCCAGACAGAAATACTGTCAGCATCAACCCTGGATCAGAAGATTAACTTTAATGGCAAACTATTGTTCTGAATTTGTGCTTTTACTGGCCAATCCTATTAGAAAGCATTATATTACAAAGTCCATGTTTGCTTAGACCAGCACCTTTTATTATGTGGGATTTTCCTATTTTTTCTCTTAGATACATTTTTTTTTGCAAATCTTTTTAACTATTAATAGTGTCTGTGCTTGTAGAGTCCATGAGTATACGTTTCTAATTGTATCCTGCTTTACAAGTTACTTAAAGTTAATGCTAAATTTCTGTGTCTTTTGAAATGGAGATCCTGTTTCTTTAGTTATCACTGTCAAGTCTAGGGCATTCATAACTGCACTAGTATGCAAAGAAGGAATTTTAATAAGTTTTAAAAGTGGTGTTATTTTTCAATTATACTATTATGCTTTCAGGTACTTCTGTTGTTCTATGTGCAAGATTTTGCTGAAATAATGTAATAATTTGGCAGTTTCTTCCCACTTCCCATCTCTTTTCAGCATCTCTGGCGCTGAAAGAAGCCCCAGGCCCATTTTCAAAGTAAGAACTGTGCAGAAATCTGAAAAACATTTTTAGTGTTCCAAGTCTGAACTGAACAAGTTCTTTTATATGCTTCATTGTTGTTGTTCTGACAATCATTCACCAAAACGCCATATGTTGCCAATAAATAAGCCTTCACTAGATAGCCATTGTCCCCTAGAACAGACATAAGCACTTGTTAATTACACCTAATTAAGCCAATAGCATACATAGTAGAAACACATGCTGACTAATTTGCTGGCCAAAGTTGGCTTGGGAAAGTCTTCAGCTTTCGGCAGATAGCTGACATCTCGAGGCCATGTGCATTAAGGAGAAAAACAGGCTATTTGGGAAGAAGCACGTGAAAAAGGTTTGTGTACAGACACAATCCTTATGTCTATTGAGATGTAAGTCTAATTTTTTCTGTGGCCTGAATTGAGAGAATTCAGTCATAAAAAGTGTCTCAGAGAAATGAGAAATTATTCTTCACTGCTTTTTGGATGGGTATGGGGAAGAAACAGCAGTGGGTATATGACCAGAACTATTGTGCCATTGCAAAGTCACAGACAGCCATGTTGCACCTCCCAGTGAGATGTCAAAGGCTGGTTCACTAAAAGTACCTACTCATCAAATACTGTAACCCATTCAGAGAATACAGAGAGGTTTTTATGGAACCATATGCTCTCAGTTCACAGGTGAGCTTTCTAGATCACCAACAGGTCTCTTTAGATATTTTTCATAATTACATTAATACTGTAGGATCTGTATCATTTTTCAACACTTCAGCAGGATACTTTGACATGAGAAACAACAGAGAAGCCTGCATAAAGCTATGCCACAGTCAATTTTTTTTGTCCATAATACTATTGACGCAAATATAACTCCACTTTATACTTGTTTTAGTTCCTCCAGCCCATTCATCTTTCCAGCTATCCTGTTAATGTCTTATTCACCCAAGGATTTCAGCTAGTACTTTTGCAGAAACTCTGCCTGAGCTCTGTCACCCAGGGCTGTCAGAGAAGACACCTGCAGTCGTCCTCTGCCTGTAAGCAGTGGTGGAAAGGCAGTCTTGAGCAACAGGGCGCATTTGTGTTTAGAATGTTAGTGGCTTTTTCTGCTTATTGATAAAGCTGCCTAATGGTTGCCATGAAACAGTGTTTCTCCTTAAGCATACAGTGTACAGAAGACTGTAGTAGACTTACAGTTTCATAAGGTTATGTTCCTATTTTTAAATAATTCTTACTTTGACCAGCAAATTTGCTGGTCTCATGCCATATCCACTGCCTTCTAGAAGCTGTGAGAAAAAATATACCATGAGCAAGCTAAGAACATAACTTTGAACACAAGAGATAGCCATGAAACAGAGACAAAATTAGAAATGTTGACATGAAAAATATGATTCTGTTTTGCCACCACCAATTATTGCAGTTTCTTATCCAGATGTAAATTTTTATTGTATAAATTGTTAATGAGACTGAAGAATAGCAATATGATGATACATATTCTGATATTATAGTTATCCTAATCATTCTGTGTGAATTCATTCACTTTTCCTATGTCTAGTATGACATTTTAAACCTAATTCAATAAAACTAAGACTTTTTTTTAAAATTCAAAGCAAAATTTAATTCAGATATCCCATATGCAGCCAAATATTTGTATAAAATATCCTGAGTTTATGAATATTATATTATGAACATTTATTAGTTGGAAATTTCAATTAGTCTATATTTACATATGCAATATTAAGCCACAAAATTGCATAAGGTTCCAATTACTGTAAAAGAACTAAAATTATTTACAATGTTTAAAGTAACAGCAGGGAAGTTATTGCACTGGAATAATGGAACAAAAAAACTTCTGCAATAGCTATGAATTCCTTAGAGGCCTGATTTACACATAATTCCCTTCACTCAGGAATCAAAAAGAACAGTGCAGCCATTTAAAGTTTAGAATATGGTGCCAAGAGATGGTGAAGTTTTGACCAGATGATGAATTTGATCACAATACCACCTCATACAGAGTGATGGAAGTTTGCAGAAAAATGTGCAAGCAATTCTTCGTACAGAAAATCATTTGAATTATTTTCCCTCCACATACAAAAGGTGGACTACAACAGATCCAGGAGTTTCTGCTGCAGTTCTACTTGTCTAGAAGTTTATGAACCACTAAATGCATGAATACACTGCAGAAAAAGTTAATTACTAATATGTCTTTACCCTTCCTGATTTTTGCAAAGCAGCAAATGAAATAACTTTTCCAAACCATATTTTTCCCCTCTGGTACAATTTCAATAGATGTAAGGACAAGCTTAAGATGACAGAATATGTATTTATGGTTATAGAAGAAACATTAATGCTCATTGTTTTCTGATTTTTTTTTCCTCATAAGGATAACTGCAAGATAAATCCTTAGCTCTGATTTCTACAGATTATAGGAAATTATGATCTAAAATAGACTCGTTTACAGAATTTGTAGCTGGTTACAGAAGATTGTAATTTGTAATTTTTAGAAACAAGTATTCAAGAAAGTTGAGCTCTGCCATTTTTCTAATGAATCTTCCTTGAAAGTCTCTCTCATTTACTTTATCACTTAACTGTACATTATATGCTTACACAAACTACATTAAAAACAAACTTGATTCGAAATTATTTTTGAAACAGGCTGCATTAGCTTGTGTAAAGGCTCTGTGTATCTTGTGCAAACTATGTGTAGGACTAAGTTCATGAATATAGAAACTCTGCTGGCAAAAGAGTAGGTTTTGAATTGAGGGTTGCAGGTACAAAATATGCTTAAAACTATTTGAATTTTACTAAACTCTGAAGAACTTTTATAATATGTGCTCACACAAAATAATTTCTTGCAAGCAGGTGCAGGTGAAATACAGTGACCTTTGTTTTGCTGTTAATATAATGTCCATTGCAAATCCCTGATGGATAAAATTGGATTTGCATTAAAATAGAAGTTTCTTCCTCCTCACTGTATCATTTTCATTTTCAATCTGAAGATTTTTCATAGAAACTTGACCACAGATCTCCTCAAAAATATCCTTATTTGCAGGTCAAAATGACCATTCAGTAGAAATCATTGTAAGGAGAATACACATAACATGGATGGATAACCAGAGAAATATAGCCTAATTTGAATATTTTGGCACATGAGATCCTAAACTTTTTTTCTTCAGATTTTCTGTTCATAAGTGTTTACATAACTTCTACTTTTCATTCCAAGATGAAGGCAAAAAGAAGTCAAAACTTTTAAATTCTTGTGGGAATTATCTTTCCTGCACCATGCAGAAATTTTACTATTCTTCACAAGTATTTTCATCACTTTCTTGAAAAACACAACAGATGTTCTAACATTAACTATTACATTTTTTGAGGTTTTTATACTCAAGAATACTATACCAGACTTTTTTCTTAATAATCTACCTGAAGATGGCAAAAGAATCACTGCTGTATGATTAAATTTAGCTTGAGTAAAACAGCTTGACCTCCCTGCTTGTCAGCAGTTTCATCCTTAAAATAGGGTAATAGTCTTTATTTCATAGATGCTTATAAAAGTCTGTTTTGGTCACTAACTCTCTGAAGATTTTTAAGAGATGCTAAAAGATCTTTGTACCATGCATGTGAAAACAGTTCACCTAGTAAAGCCTGATCTTCCAAATTCCTGCCTATGAAAGCTTATTTGGTTCTTAAGAATGCTCCTTTGAGAAGAAGTTTAAAAGGGCTGGTTATAGAATCAAGCACAATGATTTCAAAAGTATGGTCAGTCTTTAATTATTTCTTTCCCAAGATGAAAATTGAATAACCCATAAAGTCTTTGCTTTCTAAATGATTAAGTCAGTATAGAAAAAGGCAGCATATGTGTGTTAGGGTTGTAGAGAGAGGTGGGGCTAGAGACATGAATTATCCAATAAAATTATTTTTGTCTAACAACACAATTTTATGATCAGTTTGGCTTTGGACTTGTGATGATGCATAAAATTATACAAGGATAATCAAGAACTTAATTTGACATGACAACCTTGATAACTGGAGCTAGAAAAACAAACAGCTTTCTGAAGAAGATCATCTTAGTTGTCGAATTTCTGTTACCAGTAATTTTTAACAAATCTGGTAACCATGTCAAAGTCTTGCTAGGTAGGAAGGTCAACTTTCTGACTGCCTGGAATAGGAATTTTACAAGGAGATGAATACTGAGATCAGTTTCCTTTCCAAATTAGGAAAATGATGCTGTCTGTGCTCCTGAAGCTAACCAAGGAAAGACAGATACAGTGTTTAATGTAATACAGTCCTTTAATGATTACAGTTTGGGTAACTGGCAGCAATCCTTGGACCAAACTGTTAAAAGGCTTATTCATTGCAAAGCAGTATTTTGAAAAAGTTTTTTTCTAGTATCATTGCACTGAAGAAAACCAGAGTCCCTTTGAGTGGGACATATTGTATGACACATAGTAAAAATTGCTGATAAAAGTAATGCAACCGGGTGAGGTTATTATAGATAGAAATTTTTTGAGTGCATTGCACAGTATGCCATGTAGCTGCTTCAAATTGTGTGGGTCTGGCTGAGATGGAGTCAACTTTCTTGTTAGCAAGGATTATGATGCTGTATTTTGGATTTAGTACTAAAACACTATTGAAAACTCACCATTCCTTTGTCTATTACAAAATAGACCTTCCACAATGTATAGGCTTTCTCCTTTTTTTCCTTCTCTAACTCCACTGCAAGTAGGCTGAGGTCAAGCAAGAAATTAGAAATGGCTGGAGTCAGATCAGCTGACCTAAAATGGCCAAAGGGGCATTCCATACCATGTATTGTCATGCTCAGCAATTAAACTGGTGTAGCAGAAGAAAGGGTGGCTTGGGAGTCTTATATTTTCTGGAATACTTGGTATTCAGAGAGTGGCTGTGCATCATTCTTCTTGTGGGAAGTGGTGATTGATTACCTTTGCATCACCTGTTTCTTGTCTTTTCTGCATTTATTAAACTGTTTTCTTCCTCAACCCATGAGCTTTCTTGATTTTGGCTTTGTGCTCTCTCACTTGGCTGGCTGGACAGAGAGCAGTGAGCAAGTGTGGGTGCTTTGTTGCTTGCCAGGGTCAGCCCGACACAGAGTTATACCTGCAAAGTAGTTTTCTTGCACTCTCAGTGGCATATATTTTGATTGGAGAAATAGGAAATGCTTTTGTTTTGAAAACATGCAATGTACTTCTTTTATGTCATTGCCCATGAAGATTACTTGATTCCTTTCCCAGGTGTGAGCCTGTGAGCCTTGTCCCCTTGTCACACACACAAACATATGTATTTATCTTCAAACAAACTGTATGGTCAAAATGCTTATAATTCCTGTATCCCTGCATCCAATTTTCATCAGAAAAGGAGGAGATTCTGGGCCTACAAAAAAAGCAACCCTTAATTCTGTGAGTACCTCAACTGATGCAAACTTATCCACTAAAAATCTACAAAGTTGGATAAAGGATTACCTGGTCTTTCTGTTTTTCAATCTTGAATTGCGACTATTTTTTTTAACTAATAAATTTACACCAGAACACTTCCCCATATCCATGAAAACTCATATGTATTTTCCCTGACATCAGGAAGTGTTCTAAGCATGAAGAACATTTATTTGATTTAGAGATTTTATTGACCATAACTAGTTTGCTGTGTTTTGTTTGGCACAACAGCCTTGGTGTGGTGGCTTCGCGGTTGGATTTTGCAGACTTTGTGCAACCAGATCTGCACTTAATGATTTAGTCTGGCAATATTTCAAAAACAGACGAAATGTAAGCACTTTTATTTTAAAGTCTTCTTTTACAATTTGTGGCTTTCATTTGGGAAGCATTTTTTTTAATAACACAGTATGCCCTTTTACATATGAATGGCAGCAGCCTGCTAGGAATGAAGGCTTTTTGCAATATTTGATGTCAAGAATATATTTACATGTTGTTGTAATAGCTTTTGAACTTTGAGAATACTCTAACTGGGGACACTGCAGAGTAACAACAATTTTTTATCCTGTGTGCAAAGGTTCAGAATTTGAGAGTGTGTAAGCACAGTGGGATACATACACAGTGACTTGAAGATTTTCTTCTGCATCAAGCGATGCAAGCAAGCACCAAGGGCAAGGTGCAGTTCACCCTAGATGGCTTATGGTGCAAGTGTCAAACCTCTGAGGGAATAATAGAGTGAATTTGGAACTTTTAAAATATAAGTCCTCTAAATTACTGCAAAAAAAAAAAGGCCTTAGAGTGAAAAGAATGATGACCTAGGGTTGCCTTTCTCTACTGTCTGCATGGAAAGCACAGCAAACTAGCCCATCTCTAGACACATTGAACAGAGTAATTCCATCACTACAAGCTCCCTGTAGGATGTGGTTATTTCTTCCAGGGTTTTTGGCATCTGGACACCTTTAAAAAGATCTGGCCTACAACTCCCAAAGAATTTGCTTAGATAACTAAGAAACATTAGACTAATACCCAAGTACCATGATTTCTGTCCTTTTAAAGACTAAAGAAATTTGGACTTAGAGACTGGGTAAGTGCCTCAGTTGAAAACATTGGAGTTCACTGATGTCAGCAGTAGAATAAAGTTAATAATAATAAAAATATAAACTAGCATAACATAATACTGTGGGTGCCCAAGCCTGGCCTGGAAAAAAAAGATTTGAAAAGTTCATGGCATAGTTCATGGTTTTTTCAAATATTCAATGCTGAGTCCCAAGTACAATTCACTGCTATATCTGGTATGAACAGACCTGCTTCTTTGAATTTAGATTTTAGGTATTTATTGCATAATTACAATGTGTGCTCTTTGAAAGTGCCTATTTCGTGACCTTGAAAGGAGGAAATATCTTACAATGCTGGCGCTGTATTTTTAAAATTAAAGCAATTGACAAAGAAACCTGGTGTTCTGTTTTGAAGAAAGTCTGATTTCATGATAATTTACATTATAAAAAATGTATTTTTATTGATACAGGACATGAAATATTATTGGATTTTTATACCCTATTGCTTTCATATGCAAAGAGAACCTGTGCCATCAAAGATGGGTTGTGCCAACACAACACAATGTGGTATCTTGCAGGATAACCTGCTTATTGACAGGTGCTGCAAGGAAGTGACAGCACTGCATCAATTCACTTCCAGCTATAATATCACTGTATGTCACTGCTTCATACTTTCCAGTTTATGATTTGCTCTATTCTTTGCAATAAAGTGGTGTGCAACTGTAGGTAAAGGTCAGAAAGCTTCTGGATAAAGTCAGTACAACTGTATTAATACCTAACACTTCTGCACTTACGTCTCATACATTTTCCATCAATAGATATCTTAAATGTCTTCAGCTGGTCATTTAACAGCCATGACTGCTATCTGCTCTCTGTGGTTTTCTCTTAGCCTTAATCTTATATAAAAAATACATTCTTTGGTCTTGTTAGGGTTCTATTTATTTTTAATGTATCCATATAAAAGTTTGTTTGTAAGTGCAATCAAAGCACTTGGTCTTGGAAGTAGGAACAGAAAATGGTAAAAATTGTGCAGACCTTTAGTTTTCTTTCCTACCTTGCACTACTTTATACAAAGAGGATTTCTATAATGACTTTATTGTCTTTAATGGCTTTATAGTTACTTTATTTCAGAGTACTGGCTGTCAGTCATTATCTTTATCGTAGCATATTTCTCTTAGATACAAAGAGACAGTGCAATGAACATGTTAAAGGTCTAAACATTTATCCTTTCTCCACACTCTCTGATAAATCAGCTTTATGACTACTGTGTGTTTGTTATCTTTATGTTAGGAGCTAAGTACGCAGATTTACCCATAGACTGATGTGTTTAACCTTAGTATAATTTTGGAGTGTAATGCTCCAAGTAACATTTGATTCTCACACTAAGGAAAAATTCTGGATCTTCCTTCATCACATTTCTAATGAGCTAAGAGGGAAACCAGCTGCAGGCAAACATCCATTCCCATTACTGTCCTTCATGAGTATACCAAACAAGATCTGATTACCAAGATTCTGAAAGACATAGAAGTGACATAACCATGTAATCACTCTGCATTATACAGCTACAAACATAGTGTTGAAAATCAACATTTCTGTCTCCCTGGAATTTTTGAAAAATAAAAGCTAAGGCCCAAAACAGCTACAGAGTGTAGTATTTGGAATGTAAAATAGATGGGTTAAGTTTTTAAAAAATAATAAAGAAAAACCAACCAGAAACCAAAACATGGACGGGAAAATAACCTATAAATAAAGTAATACTATTTCTGAATTAGTCAAAGTATTTTGTGCAGAAAATCTAGACGCAGAAGAGGTTTGTGGTTCAGTTCTTCAAGGAAGTATGGAAATTGTGTGAACAACAGTTCAAGCTTTCATTCTTGAGGTCTCCAACATTCCTGCTGAGCTCCTGGCCTTTCTCAGGCTTCCAGGTTCTGGTTTCACAATACTACAAAGTTCACAAATCAAGCTGTCTACAGAACCACAGTCCAACACCTTAGGGGAAAATGGTACAAACAGGTATGTTACCCAATCTGGTTGGGCTTTAGGCTTTGAAGAACCACAAGAGTTGAGATGGCAAGAGAAGAAATATCTTTGAAAAGGCATGCTGACAATTACATCAGAAGTTCATTAAAATTAACTTTTGTGCATCCTGTGACACAATAATGGCTCAGCAAACAAGTGTTCTGAAAAAAACTGCTTGGTTGGAAATCATTAAGCCAGTGTCATGAAAGCCTGAAACTGACAGTCATACAACGATATTGTCCAGAATTATTTTACAAGGTCAATGACCTTTTTGTGGTTATTTCGATGAAGAGAGATAGAGAACAGGGTTTTTCATATGATCACGTACACAAGTCAGGTCTGTTTATTGCTGAATTTTGAAAAATTCAGTTGTCAAATGAAACAACATTTCTGGAAATTATTTGGAGTAAATTGTGCAAGTCAGCATTAAATCCCAGTGAATTCCCAGCACAATAGGAACAGAATTAACACTCTTATTGGAGCATCTGCATAGTATATAAATTCTATAAATTTTTCTTTATTGATAGAAAAATATTCCCATCTAAATTAATGTAAGAAGGTACATTTTCATTTCTTCCTTGGACTGGTTTCCAGAAATCATCCTCAAATAGCTCACAGTGTTTTTAAATTACTGTGGTTGATTTTCAAATGACAAACACATAGTAGCACACCAAAGTTGTCCATGACTTTGCCATCATCACTGCTTGATATGAAAGTTGAGTAAATACAGAGTAAAGAAGTCTCCGGTGGCTGGTGATAACTACTGAGTAAGAAAGAGAGGTTAAAGGCCCCTTACATGGTAGTCCCACGGCATTAACCAGACAAGAAGCATTGTTCATAGGAGGAAAGTAATTCCATGTGTATCAAAGAAAACTCTATTTATAGGAATTTTTTCATTTATTGCCATAATTTTAAAGTTTCAGATGAATTCAACTAGACATACGTAGCCTGTAAGCCTTCCTCAATGCTTCTTGATTGAACTATAGATAAAAGAATTTGAAATTTACTTTAAATCCTTATGGAAATACTTTGAATGTTCTTTATAACTAAAGTGCTTTATAAAGTAAGAGAATAATTGAATTGTATTTGAAGATCATAACTATATTTGAATTTAAAAACTGAATTTCAAATATTTTAGCTGAAAGTGAAAATCAATTACTTTAGAAACTCTAATTGATCTAAGGTCTGAGCAATATGAGACTCTTTAGTTAGACATTCATTCTTGGTTTTAGCCGTACTGTAGAGTAATCTGAAATGTTAAGAAATCCAGCAAGGAACTTTCTTACAGTAGATGACTGTTTTCCAAAGAAACCATGAAATTAATGGCTACATTTACAGTTGGTAGTATTTAGAACCTGTGTTACAAAGTCAGGTTTTGATATAATTGTATAAATATGTTGACAGAAAAAACAATTATCAAACACCTTCTGGGTCTCCTTAAAATTCTAATAAAAAACTGTTGAAATCAGGTTTATGCATGTTTCAGGTGAATCGAAATTGATATGAATGGTTGCATTGTTAATACTTTTTGTTTACTGTGTACAACTCATCACAACTGTGTAAAAGGACTTAGTGAACTTAATTTTGAAGTATTGGATAAATGCTAAACATGCTCAATGGAATCCCAAAGGCATTGGCCACGTAAGTTGACTGTAAGCAAAACTGCCAGATTGTTGGAGACTTTTTTCATGGGTCTAAAAGGTCTGTTTCCAATCTCTGACTAGTGGACTTATTCACTGCTTCAGCTGAATCCCTACTCATCTATGAAGCAAGATGGAATTCATATAAGCATCCTCAAAAAGGTAGCTGGTGTCATCACAAAACCTCTTAATAATTTTTGAACAGTCTTTGGAATCTGGAGAGATCCCAGCTCACTGGAAGTTGGGAAATGTTGTCCCAGTTTTCAAGAAGGGAAGAAGGAGGGCTCCAGAAACTGCAGGCCTGTCGGTCTCAATTCAGTGCCTGGTAAAGTTATGGAGAAGATTACTTTTGGAAATACTGAAAATGCTGAAACACAACACAGTCATCAGTCACAGACAGCACAACAGGACTGGAAAGGATACTGAGCAAGTCCACAGACCACAGAAAACTGGGAGGAGCTGTTGACTCCTCGAGGGCAGGGAGGCCCTGCAGAGAGAGCTCCACAAATCAGGGGTCTGGGCAATCACCAACCACATGAAGTTCAACAGGGGAAGGTGCTGGATTCTGCACCTGGGATGGGACAACCCTGGATGTATGGACACCCCAGGGAATGAGATGCTGTAAGCAGTGCCATGGAAAGGCACCTGGGGCTCCTGGCCAGTGACAAGCTGAACCTGAGCCAGCAGTGCCCTGGCAGCCAGGAGGGCCAACCCTGTCCTGGGGGGCATCAGGCACAGCATCACCAGCAGGGCAAGGGAGGGAGGGGATTGTCCTGCTCTGCTCTGAGCTGGGGCAGCCTCACCTCGAGTGCTGGGGGAAGTTCTGGGCAACATAATATAAGAAAGAGATTAAATTTTTAACGAGCATCAGAGGAGAGCAACAAAGATAATGAAGGGCCTTGAGGGAAAGCCTCACTTTGTCTGTTCAGCCTGGAGAAGAAGAGACTGAGAGGAAGTCTCATTGCAGTTACATCTTCTTCAAGAGGGGAAAAGGAGGCGCAGGCACTTTGCTGTGGTGCACAGTGACAGGATCTGAGGGAATGGCCTGAGCTGTCAGGGGATGTCTAGGCAGGACGTTAGACAGAGGTTCTTCAACTAGAAGATGTTTGGGCATAGAACAACTTTCCAGGGAATTGGTAACAGCACCAGCTGACAGAGCAAGTGTTCGGTCAGTGCTCACAGGCACGTGGTGTGACCCTTGAGGATGGTGCTGTACAGGATCAGGAGCTGGATTAAATGATTCTTCTGAGTCCCTTCTGACTCCGTTTTTTCTCTGATTCTGTTTAGTGTTAGAGAGCCCAAATGTTAACAGCTTTGATTCTACTTCAGGTACATGGAAAATAGAAATAAAACTCTGTTTATCTGAAGGACTGTGACATGAAAAGGTGTAAGGGCTAAACAAATCTCACACTGGATCCATTTTAGATATGCTACTGCTCTTGAATTTCAGAATTGTAATCTTGATTCTCTTGTCAGCATCAAGGCATCCCATCTGCTCATCCATTCACCGTTGGTAGCCAGCTACAATGGCAAATTAAAATACTGTGCCAGTTTGTGCTATGTTGCTACCTGCCTAATTTCATGCCAAGAGCAAACTCAGGGATTTTTACAGGGACAAAATAATGCAACTGCTGCAGCAACCACATGTTTTCCATCATACAGGGGAAAAAAATAAGGTCAGTGTGGGCTTGAAGCGTTGTAAAGCTTTAGTCTGCCTGAATTATTTTATGCTTGTGAAAGTTAAGCAGATGAGAAACACATTAAATAAGATGACAGAATTTAGATTATACATCCTCCCCTCCTCGTGCCCCTTCCAAGTCCTTAGCTCAGTGGATGAATTCCTCCCCCCATTCCTTTTTTCCATTTTTTTTTTTTTCAATTTGTTAAGATGCTGAAATCTGCTTTGTGTGATTTATGAAGGAACTTGAAGCGATTAGTTTCACAGTGCATGAAAATTCCTCAGGTTCAGAGGGATGTCCAATCTGTTACACCGCGAGCCGTTGACTGGATGAGAACATGAGCAGCTCGGAGCCATAAGGAGATTGTGTTGAGTTATTAAACACTTGTGGTAAAGCTGCTTATTGTTAATTCCCCAATGTCCTGCTGAAGTGATCGGATAAGATCAGATCGGATTAGATCAAAGAGCCTGGGAACCAGCCTTTCGAGCAGATTCATTTAATCAATAAAGAGGGTCTCCAAAGAGAGAGAGAGGCAGTACCAGGATCACGAGAGATTAGAGTAGGGAAAATAAGAAACAACAGATTATTTTCCTCTTATTTTTAAAATGTAATTCTGTAAGCCAAAGCATGCTTTTGTGCGTGTATGTGTATGCGTATGTGTGTGTACAAAAAACAGCCAAAAAGGGTATAAGTGCTCCCTTACAACTTCATTACCAAGCAGACAGTTTTAAATGAAGTATTTTGCAATACACTAATACTTAATAAGTCAAGAGACTGTAGAAGTATTATTAAAGCAATCAGTACCATGAAATACCTACTGTGAAAAAAAGAACCATTAACAGCATTTCAGCAGAAGCAATTTTTGTTTTAATGATTCCTTAAGAATAGGGGATTCTGGGTGGGTTAATGTGCACAATTTCTGATCTTGCTTTCATCTAAAAGAAAAAAATGGGAGCAAACTCCAATAACATCACCAACAACAATCCCCACCCACCAGTATTGCATCAAGATCAGAATGTATTAAATTAATAACAGTGGCAGATGTTGTGGAATGTGCATTGTAATAATACATGTAATTACAGTACAACTGCTGCTGTTAATGCTTGTACAGTGAATAGACCTGTGTATAATTACTTGCAAAACCTTGCTAAATCTGTACTAAAAGCTAGAAGCTGTTAGTAAATGTTTAGAAAGTTAACCCATAGTTAAAGGGAAAAAAAAGGGACATATGAAAAACAAAAAATCATTCATTTTAACAAGGCAATGATACAACTCCTTTCCATTTCTAGAGTAGCAGAATTTGGCCCAAAATAATTTGGAGAGAGGCACACACCTCTTTCAAAGATTATTAGCCCTAATTTGCTTAATGAAAAAATTACATCTACTTTTACAGGTTGTAATTTATATTCAGCGTCAGATAAGGATGCATATCTAAAAATCCCTTCTATAAAATGTAATTTTCTGTCTAGATAGGCTGATGACTTTAGGCCCTGCACACCTTTAGCAATTGTTAATTACTATGGGATGGTTTAACACTATTTTCCAAATCAGCATGCATGCATAAAATGACTGCAATCTAATTTGACATATTATTAGTGACGATTATTGTCAGAGATAAATTAGATTGAACAGAAAATAACCTTCATCCTTAGCATGTTTTAGCTCTCAGAATTAATGTGATTTGGTGAACACATATAAATAAAAGTCTGATGAGTCCCTGCTGACTGCAGGGCCTGCTGGTACTGAAGTGTATCAATTTCATGCAGATGATGAATTCCTTAAGCATTCAATGATAATCATGCTTGATTTGACAAGACTTTCTCATGCTATTTTAGGGCCTTAATTTTCTGTGAAGTTCTGTCAAGTGTTCATCAAGCACCCACTTATCTCCCTATCTTAACCTGGCAGCCAATCCAAAGGTTGCCTACCAGTACCACTACCAGTCCCAGTCCATTAATATTCCTGCCATGTGACTGTCCACGGAGAGAGGCCAATCAATGGCTGATTAACATTCAGGTCACATGACGCCCAAGGAGAGTAAATGAGTTACACAGTAAGACATCAAACAAATTTTCATCTTGAAAGAGTGATTGCTTTTTCTGCTGCTGTGATGTTTGTCAAATTCACTCTAGCCTTGTCCAATTAAGCTCCATGAGCTGAATGACTAATGAAGAGAAGGGAATGCTGTGCCAGCATGACAGCTATGAGAAGTATCACTGAATAAGAGCTGCTGAAGAAATTTTTTAA
>VZTB01016026.1:45374-66076 GCA_013397245.1 Thryothorus ludovicianus
ACACGCCAAAATGATTGAAAAATCATGTCTGGATGATTCGTGTAATTGCTTTCAAATTTCAGATGCTGTTTAGAAGTCTCTAATGAAAAATATAAATTGTATCATGCTGTATAGGATATTTGTTTTCTGTCTAACTTTTCAATGGAAAATGAGCTTGCATTTCCTCATAATAAAATTATTTTTGAGATTTTGAACAAATATACATTAACTGGATTATTGCCAGCAAATGTGCTAATGAACTTTCACAGTCTGCTAGAGATGTACTGATTACAGAAGATCCCACTTTTAAGCATCAGCCAGTATGGATAAAAAAAGCCTTACTTTATGATGCTGAAAGGAAAAAAGAGAAAAAGGAAGATATTTAGCAGATGAGATGGAGAAGAGAAGTGAGTGCTCTGGATTTTAGAAGGAAGTAGCTTTGCAGGACATTGATTGAAATATTATATGAGATTTTTAAATAATGCAGCACAATTCTTTTTCCATTACTTAAGGAGCTGATCCAGTATGAAGTTTTTATGTCTTTTTTNTTTTATTTTGTTTATGTCACTGCTATATATTTATTTTTAAATTAAAACTGCTCAAGGAAACAAAAAAAAATGTTCGAATAGTATTATAATCCTGTTTAGTGGAAAGCTTTTAAAATGGATATCTGAAACTACATTCTGGGACATCACTGAAAGTCTATTTAGTCAGAAAGTCAGAAATTGCATTTTAGTGCTGATACTGTACTAAATTCCGGTGATGTGTTTGGAGTAGAGACCCTATGACTAATAAAGCTTTCATCCAGTCACTGAAAGAAGTTACAGTCACCTAATGGATTACTGAAGATATGAAAGAGTGTCAGATCCTACTTATTAGGTTCTAGCATGAAATTAGTTATATTCCCAAGGCATTCTCAAGCAATATTTTCAAGTTAGCTTAAAAAGGGTGTTAGAGTATGCCAATTAACTGGCAGCTGAAATAAACAGTAGTTGGAGGCATAAGACAGTATTTATATCTGCAAAGCTAATAACATTTTAAATGGGGCTTCTTGGTACGGTGGCTCAAGGTGCTGGAAGGAGGCAAGATGTGGAACACCCTGTATTCAAAAGACGGTAAGTCAATTCTCAGCACTGCTAGTCAAGGATGGAGACTGCAAATAGAGAAGCAATGAATTTCTTAGAGTCAGTGACAAAGAAGACAGGGAGGCAGGGGGCTATCAGTCCACTGAAGGAAGGAAGGGGGTGTCAAGTGGATACTGCTGAAGCAACCTGTGGTGGGTGATGTGACCAAGGGCCTGCCTTTACGGCATCACCACAAAGGCACATGACAGAAGAGACTACGTAAAGAGATCAGGGTAGAAAAGGAAGAAACACATGGAAATAACAATATAGTATACTGCTTTTCTGAGGCGTTGTTCCTAGTAAAGTAGCGCTGTAAACTTCAGAGATCAGTACTGCCTCAACATGAAGTACTAGCTGTTAGATTACTGTTTTACTTGTTCCTGCTGCAGCCATACCACAGAGAATTCATAGGCTCTGAACCATTATCTGCTCAAATGTTAACAAAGCAAAAAATGGTGAATATTGTTATAAGCAACACCACTTGCTGAAACGTTTAAATCATCAGTGTAGAAGGTGTCTTTCTGTCAGTCACATTAGGTGGTTATGAATAAAAGAGTATTCTACTTTCTGCATAATTTTGCATAATTAATAGTTTTTCATGCAAACTATTGTTTGCCCTAATTGTTGTTTCAACAGCTGTTTTCATTAAATTGTAAAGCTCTTTGTGTCTAATCCTTTGAGCTGCACTATTGATAACAAGAACGCACTGGAGCTAGCTTTAGAGGAAGAGAGTCCCTGCCAAGCTGGAAAGCAGTCATGAAGTTACTTGAGAAATAAGGCCCTACAGTGGGACTGGTTGTGTAGCTAATCCATTAGTCTTTTCAAAAGGACTTTGCTCTATGCCCTTATGGCTAAATTGACCCAACAACCTATCAATGCCTTTATTTGCTGAGTGGTTGTCCATGAAAGGTCTCCGTGCTGGATCCAAGCTGTAATCAAAGCCTCCATCAGTACCAGGGCCCTGATGACACAAATGGCCAAACTTTCAACGAGGCTGGCTGGTTTCCAGCCACGCCATTTTAAAGATACAAAGAGGCTGTGTTGTGCTGTGGAATTCATTTTCTTGTTTACTTCCTACAGAAACAAGAGCATAATCAGCACTCAGTGCATCGGATCAGACCGCTGAGTTGTTGACAGAAGCTTGGAGAGGCTTGCCAACTTTCCACATGAAACACTGGCTTTCTTCTAATACACCCCCCACCGTCTGTGGCCCTGCCAATTGTAGCACATCAGAGCAACCATTGAGATAATGACCGTGAAGTCTCATGATACACTTTGATGAAGTGTAACATTTTTTAAAGGATTTTTGTCTGTGCCAAAATGATAGAGACAGCTGACTAAAAATCACCCCATCAAAATCAAGGCTGATGAACAGCAGGCAAAGACATGTGCTTCCATAGAGAAAAGGGAGAAGAATTTACAGCCAAAGACTCTCAATGACTATGTGCACCACAGATTCCTTTATTTTGCTTTTAAATGATCCTTTGTTTCAAATGAATGTATGTAACTTTGCCAAGAGAGCAATTTTCCCAAATATTTTTTTTATTCTGCATCAAAAAATGATTCAGCATTCAGCATTTTTAATGTTAAATAAATACCTTTTCTAGACAAGCTAACTTTGTTTCTTAACATTAATTTTTTGCTACTTTGCAAAGTAATCTTTTGAAATAGCTGGGACTTAAAACCTTCTCAGCTAATTTAAAATTGTCTAGTGGCAACTCATTGAACCAACTTAGCTTATGGTAAAACAATTGGAGATGTGTTTTCCAAGCAAACCACAGGGAAAAGAAACAGCAAGATAGTCACTTAGGCTTTTACCCTGCTTGCTTCAGCAGTCCAATATTTTTTGTAAGAGGAATTTCATTACTAGCAATGGATGCATTGATACACACCAGTGCTAAGTAGCCTGGTTTAGGAGTTTAGAGAAAGTCTGCAGAATTTCTTGAACTGACCATTTACTATGGATCTAGACCACCCCACTGTGCTGATGGAAGTGCGGTTAGGAGGTCTTTGAGCTGAATCAATTTGGGTTGGAATTTTCCCAGTGTATCACAGTTACATAAACACCTGTGCAAAATATCTTTGAGCTGAATTAATGTCATAGGGGTGCCATGGGGGAAGGAAAGACAGGACAGAAATGGAGTGGGAAAGAGAAAGCTGTTTCAGTAGTTTTCAACATTTCTTGCTTGTGAAAAGTGGGTCTGGAGGACTGTGTTTTAAACTGTCTTTACTGTAACAAATGCAAGAGCTCATGTTTGCCAATTTCATTGTCTCCTCAGTACTGTAAGCCTAGAACAATGCTTTTTTAAAGTCTCGTTTTCTCTCTCTTCTATAGTCAAAATATATTTTTTTCCAAGCTCAAATATATGCAGTGTGTTGGAGATATACAGTGGCAAAGAAGGATGCAGTAGTCTTCTGGAATAGATCAAAAGTGCTGGCAAGAGAACAAAAGTACAAACTTCACTTTGAACCCAGGTACACAGCATGCTGCAACCAACAGTGTTGTAAGTGTGCAGAATTCAGCACTTTCCATAAGATAGATGTTGAATACATGTAGGTTTTTTTGCTTTAATTTATATCCCATGTTTGGCTTTGAAGAAAGAGGAAGAATTTGGAAGAGAAAAAACGTGGAGATGGGATCTATTTTGTGGTGGGGATTTGTGGATGTTTCAGCAGTCCTGTCTACTTTCCTAGAAATGCCTAGTTAAAGAAGGAGGCAAAACACTTCAGTGCAAAAGGATACTGCTTCCCATTATGACTCAGCCTCTGTAATAGAGTAAAAAATATTGGTACCTTATTTTCTCTGGAGATAGCTCTTTGCTCTGTAGTCTTGATATAAAATAAGATAGGCAGTATGTGGTTACTTTCTGTATCTGGGGAAAAAAAGAATCAAATTTCAGCAGACTTCATGTGGTTTGTATATAACAAAACCAGGTAGAAGTCTCACTTTGTTAGCCTCCCTCCCAACAAATATAAAGCAGCTCAAATTTGCCACGTAGTGGCACAGATTCAATTGACACATTTGCGAGATTGAGCTTCTCTTCCTTTAAGTTTCAATAAACCAGTTTTTCATACTTCACTTACAAACAGGGCCTAGGTTCTGCCTCACAGCAGGGATGTCCTTCCATGACCAGACAGAGTCATAGAATAATTTGGGTTGGAAAGAACTTTTAAACATGACCAAGTCTGACCCCCCTGCAAATGAGCACAGACATCTGAAACTTGGTCAGGTTGTTCAGAGATCCATCCAACCCAGTTGTGAATGTTTCCAGGGATGGAGTATCCGCTACCTTTCTGGGAAACCTGTGTCAGTGTTTCCCCATCCTCATTTTACAAAACTATTTCCTTATATCAAGCCTGAATTTACCATCCTCTAGTTTAAACACATCACCCCTAATCCTATCAAACAGGCCCTGCTAAAAATTCTGTTCCCATCTTTCTTTTAATTTTCTTTAGATGCAGCACTGCAGGTGGGGGTCTCACCAGAGCAGAGCAGAGGGGCAGAATCCCCTCCCTCACTCTGCTGCCCATGATGCTTTGGATGCAGCCTGGGATACAACTAGCTTTCCAGGTTGCAAGTGCGTATTGCTGGGTCATGTCCAGCTATTTGTTCATCAGTGTTTCCAAGTCCTTGGCAGGGCTGCTCTCAATACCTTTCTCCCACAGCCTCTATTGATAGCAGGGTGTTACCCCAATCCCGGTGCAGGATTTTGCACTTGTTCTTGTTGAAGGTCCCACTTCGTGAGCTTTTCTGAGTCCCCTTCTGGAACAGCATCATGTCCTTCATGAGCTTGATATCACTTTTAAACTGCTGAGGGTACACTCAATCCCTTTATAAACTTTATATTACCAATCAAGATATTAAGCAGATTTTAAGATATTCCTAGTACAGACCTCTGTGAGACACCACTTAAGGCTGATCTCCATGCAGATCTGGAGATCAGTGGGATATTGAGCCATTAAATTCTACTCTCCAGATGTGACAATACAACCAATTTACACTCAGCAAACAGTTCGTGAATCAAATCCATCTGTCTCCAATTTAGAGAGAAGGATATTGTAAGGCACCATATCAAAGGCAATACATCAGTGAATGCTGGGAAGATTGCCTGAAACTCTTTCCAGTTATTGGGTGTGGTTTAGCATGAATAACTGTTTAAGAAGTCCTTCCAGTCATGTTTGCTGATGTCTTGGTGAATGTTCTGTATGCCCAGTGCAGGTATCCAAGAACAACCCACAGTCATAAACGAGCAGAGTGCAAAGGTAAATCCATCCTCTTGATTCCTCAGAGGCAGAAGTCATGTGCAAGCTTTCACCAGCACATCCCAAATCCCTTGCTATCTGCTAATAGCAACAGGTCTTTTGACATTAGTATCACACTTGAAATACTGCATCTGTGGTGCGATGGCCAAATTTTCAATGATGTGGTTTAGTGATGCTAGCAGTAGAAGCACTTTCCTAACTTATATAAAAAGCTAGAGGAGGCAAAGAAGTGAATCCATTGCTAGAGAGAGTCCGGGGTTTGCACATGGTGTGCGTGTGCGTGGGGGTGTGTGTGTGGGTGTGTGTGTGTGAACACAAGTGATACAAGAACTATTCATACAGTTTGAGAGTGTTATTTCCCATCTCCTTCCTGTTTTTTGAAAGAATGTCCTGAGAGTATTAATTTTGGAAAGTAGTTCAAACAATGAGGTTATTCAAGCTGGCCTTATTTTTGCTGGCTGGTGAATACCAGCACACATGAAATAGGTAAACTTCCAGCAGCCTGTATGGGAATTAAAATAATTAGAACACTTAAGAGATTTGTACCTTAGAGGCAAAGGTTGTCATCCTCCCACGTCCATTTTCATTCACATATCTCAAAACCGGGTAGGAAAGTTAGGCAGTTTTGCATCTCTGAGTGGGCATCTGTCAGTGATAAGCAATTTTGATGGAACTTAGCTGCAGGGAATATTCAACAGTAATATATTCCTAGCTGTACCAGTGAATTCATTCATTATGAATGCCAGCATAAGAAAGCTGAATGAAGTCAAGGGAAATGAAGAAAAGGTTGTGGGGAGAAGATAATGAAAGGAAGAGGCGGAGGGTGGGGAGAAAAACAGTTAGCAGTGTAGGCACATATGTTTCAAAGATTCTCAGATTTCCTGAAACTGAGCCTAACTGAAATGAGTAATAGTTAGAATTCAAACACAGTATCATGACAATCCAGGCATTTTGGAAACCACTTCCCCACAGAGTCCTTAAGGACTACTTGATGTTGAGGATTATGGTTGGAGGAACTAACATCTGCTATATTACCCAAAGCTATGTATATGATTTCATTTTCCTCCTGTCTTTTAATTATGAAGATTTTGGTCTTTCTTTTGTCATTTTGTTCCATTTTCATATGTTTTGACTTGTGGAATCAGAGTAGATCCAGTAAAAAAAATTAAAAATTAAATGCATTGGTTTGCTTTTTTTATATAGCTTTCTTTGTATGAACAAACTCACAAATTAGAAGAAATTTCAATTCTTGAGAGGAAAATAATTAAGCAAGTAATTTTAAGTGCTTCCTACGAAAAAGACTGGCATCTTAACATATGATCTAAAATTAGTTGTGAAACCTATTGTATTCTGTGCTTATGAGTATATGCCTAAGTCATGAAAATCTTAACATGAAGTGAAACAGAAATATTTATTTGACAATTGCTTATTTTTTACATGTATTATTATTTATATTTTTATTAATTAATCAATTTTATGCATGTTAGAAATAAGTAATTGGAAGGAATTAAATGTCAACATCAAGTCAAGCAAAAAATTCATATGTATTGATGAAAATGAAAATTATTTTTAAAAATCAGGAAAATCCATGCTACCGTATTGAAAGAGGGGAACAAAATGTGTTCTTTAAACTTTCCAATCCCCCTGCACAAAACTATTTGCCCAACAAAATACTAGGCTATTAAAAATTCAGTTTTTTAGAGAACAATATGGTTTCAGGGATAAGTTCTTTGTATTTACCTTGTAATGTACTCAAAACCTGTGAAGTGAAATACAGCCAACATAGAGTAATGAAGAAAACTTTAATGCTTTTTTTCTTGCCTGAGAGGCAGAACCTGGGAGGTTAAAGCTGTAGTAACTTGACCTTGTCTCATGATATATCTTCTTATACACAATATAGAACATTTTAAAGCTAAGTAATGGATGATATTACATCATTAATATTTAAAAAAAGAAACAGCAAGATAAAATTTTATTCGTGGATGATGTAGTGATATTTTGTTCATCTTTTACACAAATTCCATTTACATATAAACATTTACATCAAAAGATGTCACTAAAGTCTCAACTGACCAATCCTTTCTGCACTATCTAAAAGTAAAAATTTTGCTGAGATATATGTTTATAACTCTTTCTCCAGACTATCAGCATCTATAACCATTCTAAACAGTCATCAAGGAACTTACTAGAGAATATCAGTATCTTGGATCTTGTGTTTTGTGACAGTGGGAGTGATGTATTTTTTTAATTTACTCACTTGGTCTTACCTCAGTATTGATAATTTTAGTATTTTTCATAGTTAAATTGGAGGTGTTAGCAAAGGCAATGGCACTATCACTAAGGGAGGACCAAAACCTTTATCTCCTTGAATGCAGGAAGTTTTACTGGTGGGAAGTGGACCTATCAGCAACATCAGACTCCAAGGTAACATAACAAATCATCCAATTGCATACATAGGAATAGTGGCCCTTGGCTGAATGCAATGAACAGGTTGTTGTGATCCAAGGAGAGATTACATTTCATACACACTAAAAACTCCCTTAAGATATAGTGAGAAAGATTATTTGCTCTTGTACTCATTGCACTGAAAGATTTTTAGCTGCTAGGAAAGAAATTATTTTTTCCTTCTTGTTCTATATTTTTTAAAAGTTATTTTTCTCTGAAGGACTTTTGGCCTCTGGCAAATTCTGAGTTTTAAAATACAGTGTCAGTAAATTAAATTCTGAGCCCACTGAAGTCAGCTGAGTTTTGCCATTGAAATCTGCAGAGGCAGGATTTTGCCTACTGTTTGGAAAACATTGCTTGCAGCAATCAGACAGCAACCGTTGCTGACATCTAGCAGAGAAAACACTAACTACTCATCTGTCACTAGCACTCAACTGTTGCTTCTCCTGCCTGTGCAGACACCATGGTTTTGTGACCAAAACTAAGCAAGTGCTCAGATATAATCTGTGCTCAAATTAGCAGAAATCATATGGCCAAGCCCTTTCTGAACTTTAAGGGCCATTACCTCCTTATATTTTCTCTTTCAGTGAGATGCATTAAACTGTACAAGGACAGAATCTGTTCAGCACAGGAGAGTAGGGCTTAAAAGCCTCAGGACAGACCAAATATGTACTGGTATGGTGAAAAGCATAGGCATTCTTGTACAAAGTTATATAGACATGGTCCTGGCTTTGGGACACATAGCTGGATAGATTAGCTTTGACAGGATAGCTCAAATACCTACAAGAAATCTATCTTAGTGAGATTCCTTTATTGCCGTTAAAGGAAAAGCACATAATCCAGATAATTTCACTTTCCTTTATAGTATCAGAACAGGAAAATACAACTTTTAAATCAGAGATTTAGATTCAGGAAGGTGTGAAAACTAAGACTTGTTTATATTGCTTTTTCTACCTTCTTGCTTTGTACTTTGTCTATTATTCTTCATAGGCAAAACATCTAGTTTCTGTTTCTACTGCACTATGGCCTCTAGGGGCTCACAGCATTTTTTTAGAGCATGTTCTGTGTATTGAAAGTGTTCTGTGTATTGAAAGTATTCTGTGTATTGAAAACATTCTGTGAGAGAATGACTGAAAAAGTTTAGTGAGAGGACTTTTAAACTCAGTAAATATAACGATCTTTATCCATAAACCTCAGATTAATAATTTGCTCTTTTTTACGTCATTTTTCCTTGAAGAATCCTATATAAACTTTGGTTGCTGTGTGAGCTAATGATGCACAGAAACACCACTGCAAAGACAGAAGCCCCTTTTTATGAGGTAGGTTTCTGTTTTAGAGAGTACTGTGCTGTGTGAAGTGATTATTTAGAAATTCTATGAACCCTGAAGTAAAATGATGAAAACTTGGTTTTCCTTCAAGAAACGGTTTTAAATTTCAGTAGTTACATCTGAATTTGGGACCTTCACTAAAAAATTGGATATGATTTCAACAAAAGAAAATAATATTCTAAACTTTAAATCAATAGTCAAACTTGATTTATGAAAATATGCTTTTCCTCATAGCTCTGTGACTCTAATCCTATTGTGAAATATTTCTTTTTGTTAGGTTCTTTTACCATTTATTTTCTAATCAAAAACCTTGCAGAATTAAGAAAAGTGATCTTAGTCCATGTCTGCAAATATGTATCTGTGTGGGTATGGGGATAGGTAAATCACTCTGTCAACGTGCATAGTTTTAAAACAAAGAGACTTCTGTAGTAAGCAAACTTTGAAAGTCCTGAATCTTCAGTTCATAGTCAATTTGATAGTGGAAATATAATTCTTTAATATGGACTTCCCTGTCTGCATGAACTGTGCCAGAAACATCTGTGTCTGTGAAACAACTCTCCTTTTGGTTAGATTTTCACTGTATTTAATTTATCTAGCAGAGTTAGACTTTTAGATCCTTTCAGTTGTGGATTAACACCACCGCTGGGCAGTATGCTAAAGTTTAATAAAGGCACCTGTCTCACTACCATTCAGTCAATGGCAAAACAGTGATATTTTTTCACAGGAATTGGATAATAATTTTACTCTTAATACTGTGGTTAGTCTGATGTTAGATATGGTGCTCAGAGAAAAATCTACTATTTATTTACACTAGAATTAATATTACAGTGTTTAATAACCTTTCATTAAAGCCCATGCATTTTTCTCATCTTTTGCCTTGTTCTAATCAAGTATAAATTGGTACAGTGCAGTGTTTATCTTGCTAACTGCTACTCACTCAACAGAAATTAAGTGATTGCTTTCCTTTGTGATTTGTAAGCTCTTCCAGGCATAATTTTGATTTCTGCCAACTGCCCAAATTCATTTGTTAACATAGCTCGTTTTGCAAAATAACTATTGATTTAGAAATTCCTAGTTAGAAAATGTGTATCCCCACTTTATTTTGTCTTGAATGTGAATGCAGAGTGACTTATGTGCTGAAATCATAGCATTAGGTCATATAATTTATAAACCTATAATGAGACTATTCATCTAAATCAGGAGACAGGTAGAGAATATTTTTGTTAACTCAGAACTTTGACCACTGGCAAACAGTATTCCATAGAATTGTCCTCAGTCACAGCATCACATTGAGCAATGTGGCTCAGCATCTTATGTCTGCAGATCTAATTTATTTGACAGAGCCTCAACAATTCATTCCTTGAACATGTACTCTACTGATAGATCAGTTTAGCAGAAAAATCTTGGGGTACATTTTTCAATAGTCAATGAATACATGTCAGGCAGGATGGAATGATAGCCAATTGGCTTAAACCATCTAAAAGGTCAGTAATTTGCATCTCCATGAAAAAAACTTGGCCCATGATACTAACTCTGTAAAGGACTGAGGACACTTTATAAAATGAAAGAACTAAAAGGACTATACCTGTGATTCTCTCAGCTGCAGGTTCTTTACAAATTGGCACAAGAACTTTCCTTTTGTTGATGTTCATTATTCTAAGTCTTCAAAGAATCTTATATTCTCTGAAATTGATTCTTTTAATTTCCCATTATCTGGTCTTTGTGCACATTAGATATTATTTTGCTCATGTAGCTTGAGGCTAATTTCAAAATGAGGAATGGCTATTAACAAAATGCAAGACTCCAATAGCTGCTTTCCTTGAAGTTTCATTCTGAAGGGAAAGAGAATTATGCTAATGTGAATAGCTTTACCTCAAGCATCAACTCTGGCTTGGGAGATCAGGTATGAAAGGCCATTTCTTTTACATCTAGTTTTCTGGGAGAGATGTTTAATTAGGAAAAGGAACTTAAGTGGAATCTACTTCTTTGCATCTCCTTTGCAAGGAGAATGGAGCCTATCCAACTAAAGGAGGTTAGTCCTTTTTCTTGGTTTTGAGTTTGTTTTTGTTTTGGTTTGGTTTAGGTTTCTTTTGTTCTTTTGTGTGTGTTTGTTTTTTATTGCTGTTGTTTTTTGATTTTGCTTTGGGGTTTTTTTTGTAGTTTACATCTTTAATTCAGCAGTGATTGTACTGTTACAGATCTTGAGGGGGAACAAACACACTAGATAAATGGGGCTACTTCTCTGGAAGCATGTTGGGCAGATGTACTCTCTGAGAAAGTTTTAGAGATGCACAGGCAAGGGTACACTGGTAGTATTTGTGGAGTTAAGCAACCAGGCATGCTCTTTGTGGTGGCTCCAGAAGTCCATGCAGAATACTCTGAGATAACTGGCTAAATTTTCCTGGCTATCTTGATTGCGAACAAGGACTTAGAAGGGAAAGCCTGGCCACTGGCAACCCTTCATCTTTCTCCCATGAGATAGGACTGGAAATTTACTATATGAAGCTTTTCTCTAAATGGCACAACATACAGAGATTTGAGGCACTTGAAATTAGTCGGGTAACACTGGCACATGACACAATACTTTATTTCCAATAAACCCTCTGTTTTGGTAGACCTTTTTCATATTTCTTCTTTTTAAATGTTAGTTTGCCAGTAGCGAAAATCATATTCAAGTAGGTTGATATGAAGTATTTCATTATTTTTTGCTGCACTGCACAATTTTGTTATTTCATAAAATACCTTTCTTCTGTTATTTCAAATAATAAATTTAGGAAAGGGAACACTCCAGGCTTTCCTCCTATACTAATGTACAAGCTTCTTATTCTTTATTAATCTAAGTTTGAATGTTTCAACAGAACTATGTTAACATATTTAGGCCAGGTGTTTGTCTAATTGTTACTAGCTTAGTGAAATCATTATCAGCCCAGCAAACAAAGTTCAAACAAAGGGAACTGCTCCATCTAGAGTTCCATCTTGCACATAAGCTGATTAAATATTTTAATCAATGATTTTGCTGGCTGTCATGGCCTGTACCATTAGCTTTCTCTGACTTTATTATTTCAATAATTTAGGAATAATAAACTTACCAACAACCTTGGAAAACAGTGGTTCATGTGATTTGGTAATCTCGAACTATAAACATCTTAGGGAAAGATATGCGCATAACAAAAGATAACTAATTTTGCAGTTTACCACAAGAAAAAGTGTTTCCCAGAGATTAAGTGCTCAGAGTCTATTTTAAAACATGAAGATGGTATTCCTGTGATTATTATTTCTGTAATGATTATTTATCAAGTAATTTTATCAAAGCTAGTCTAAATCCAGTGCAAACTTCTGTAAAAACTTCACAAATAAATTCTGGTGGGAAAGAGTGCCTCAGCATATAAAGATATTACCAAAATCTATACTGAAATATACATATATAACTTGTTTTTAATTTATTCAGAATTCTTTAGGTTTTGTATTCAAATATCATCCCTGTATCAGCCTTCTGATTTGCTTTATTCTGCTCAGCATATCTGAATTCTTTTCTCACTAATTTATTTAATTTTTCCAAATTGAAATAACAGCAAACAATTATTTTTAGATTTATGCTCTCACTTACCTCTGCTTTATATTTTTCTCTTCCCTTTCCTTTTCTTACAGTACATGTTTTTGAATTAAATAGTCAAAACTGAATGCATTCACTAATGTGAGAAAATTGGTAATTGCATTTGAATTAAGTCAAACCTTGCGCAATGCTTCATCAAGGTAATAATTTTAGAAGATGTCTTTGTACAAATCAAAAAAGCCAGTAGGCAAAAGGATCTCACTAGAAAAAAATCACATAAAAATATATCAGTGTTTGGTGCATGTTGGGAAGTGAGGGCTGGGAAAATGTGAGGCTTATACCAGCCAAGCCATGACAGCCACCTTTCTGCCTGCTGTCAGCCCATGCAAACAAGACGTGATCTAAGCTGATTTAGCCCAGTCAAGCTGAACTGAATTACTCTGCAGCTGCGAAGAGCTATCTGTGTGTGAGCAGTAACCACAGAGCAGCTACAAATGAGGGCTTGTTTGCATTTGTCAATCACAGTGCTAAGTACAGCAAAGGCAACTTCTTTGCTGAGTCAGCTCGCCTGTTGTGTGCGCTGCTCGGCTCTCGCCGCACTGCTGCTGCTGTCCCTGGTTCAGAGCTCACTTCTGTCATAGTGCTACACAGCAGTTCCCCAAATCCTGCATCTCCTAATCTGACAACCTTACTTTATTTGGTCTTACCACAGTGTGACTGGGACTGGAGACAGAGTTCTGAGTCCATTCTGGAGGTGGGAAATAATCTTAGTGAGGCCTAGAAATAAAGGGGAAAAAACTATGTGAACTCTCCTCAGTGGAATGGTAGAAGATGAACCATAAATACATAAATACTGGAATCAATCTCCTAAATTTTGGATGTTCAAGCAGAGAGATATCAAAGTGTCTGTTCATTTTTCTAAATGCTCAAGGCCTGATACAAGTCAAAGTGATTATTCTAAGACACTGTACACAAAGTTATTTGTAGCAAAGATATCTCGTTTTGGAGTTGGAGACTCTTGAAAAGGTATACATGAGATATACAGTTCGAAGTGGCATAGCACTTATAATTTTTAATGCTGTTCTTAATTGAACTCAATGAATTGGATATAGATGCCTGTGCTGGTTTTAACACCAATGGGAAATCAAACTCCAAGCAAGGCATTCCCCTTCCCCCACTCCTTCTGGTAAGGGAGGGACAAAAAAGCAGAAAATATGGGTTGAGATAAAAATTTACTAAAAGCACAAAACAATGGAATAAGACACACACAATTACAGCAGCAATATTAATAGAGAAAAAGACTACCGATACAGATACAGATACAGATACAGATATATGTATAAAACAAAAGGTGTTTTACCCTCAAAAAGGTATTCATCACTGGGAACAAAACCAAGATGACTGACAGGTCTTTCAGGTCCATGTGGTTTTCCCCAACAGAGGCACTATGGTGATTACAATAGTGCTAAACTCTGCCTCTTCTGTGTAATCAGGACAAAGCCCCATCCACACCCACTGAATAAATATGGGTTGCCATGTCCATTAAAGTGTTCAAGGCTACATTGAACTGGTCTCTGAGAAACGTGATCTAGTGAAATGTGTTCCTGCCCACAGCAAGCCTGTTGGAGCTAGACGATCTTTATTTAAGTTGCCTTCTAACCCAAGCCATTCTATGATTATATAATTCTATGAATTATACCTCAGGCAAGCAATTATCTGACCAATCTTTGCAATCTTTCCAAAAACAAAATTGAAAATGCCTTAAGCTTTGCTTCTCTCTCTCAGGGTCATTGGCTAGCAAAACAGCATGCAGACTAATCAAGACAAAATGGCAAAGAGTCAACAAAAGACTGAAATATGCAGATTGTTCTTCAATGTTTCCATGGAATATTTATCTGGAAGTGGTAGGCTGTGTATTTGATATGCTGAGTAAAAATCAAGTATGAATTTTATTTCAGTACACCTTTTCTAATGCAAGAGTAGGTATGTGAGAATCAAGAATCAACCCTACTTCTGTTTAATTCTTTGTAAAAAAAAGTAAAGTGGAATGTTTTGTTTTTCTTCGAATTATTCTATTACAGATATTTCTTAACATTTTCATGAAGGAACATGTACAAATCAGTAACTAGGAGAAAGTAGGAAAAATTAATATGACTCTCAAACAAGACTGATAGAACAGGGAAAGTCATGTTTAGATGTCCAGGCAAAAAGTAGTAGCCTGAATTTATTTTTTTTCTTCTTTTAAATTTATCTTACTCTACACTAGATCAAAATACCGCCTGGAAAAATGCCATCCTGTGCTCTTTTACAGGTAATGTTGTTGACCTTTCAAAGAACTTGTGCAATAAGACGCAAAAATTATCTGCATTTGAGCCTACTTTCATTATATTTGCCTTATGAAGTAGTGCCATAAGTGAAGGAAAGCACTCATACACTGGTCACAATATCTTGCCAAAACTGTTATGAGAAACCCAGCTGGCAGGCTTGGTTTCTGTAAGGAATAAAATAGAAAGATTTGTGTAGGAAAGAATCACACAGGCACAAGAAGGTTCTCTGTGAAGTTCTTGCAGTTGTAAAATATGTCTGGTTTCCTGGCTCAGAGACAAGGTCCAGGTGATGCTCAGACCACATTGTCCCTCTGGGAAAATACTACTTCCCCTGAAAATTGGTTACAAGCCTTTTGAGAATATGTTCAAATAGACTGGAAGCTGCCTCACCAATTTAAATATCTAGTTTATAACTTAGCTCTGAAATACACCCACTTCAACCATCCTATCATTCCATAAAGCATCTACTTCAACTTGACACTGAGACAGATACAGGGCACGTTTTAAAGTGACACTTTTCAGTAATTTAGTTCTAAATAAATTCTTTATTATGGGCAGTGAACCCAGGAGGGAAGTTCACTGTAATTTGATCCTCTTCTACTAATTGAATTAATTTTTTTCAACTGTTCATTTAATCTTTGATATTTATTTTGACATTACCAGTGGGTGAGGAGTGGAACCTTCTCCCAGCTCAGGGACAAATAAGACTTTCAAATATACTTTACAGTCACTAGTACATTCTCTAGTAATAGCCAATAAATATACATAAAAAGAAGTGGCAGTGAGCCTGAGGAAGTACAGGCATGGGCTGTATTCAATCTCTGGGTCACAAGTTCCCCACCCTTGTGGTTCATGGTAGAGAAAGAATTATTGATGATTGCTACTGTTTGGGCTACTAAAACAACACATTAATCCCACTCTGAAATCCACTTGATATTCTGTAAGTAGGCAGGCTTAAGAAAATAGAATTTATAAACATAGTGGAGGACATGTACAATAGATGAACGCATCCACAGTGGGCAGCTGCAGTGCAATTATCAATTGAATTAGAGTGTTCATATGCTTAAAGGTGGGAGGGGTGTGCAGAGGAATCTGGGCAGGCTGGATCGATTGGCCAGATCTGATGGTATGAGGTTCAACATGGTGAAGCGCAGGATCCTGCCCTCAGGTCACAACAGCCCCATGCCAGACTGCAGGCTGCAGCAGAGAGGCTGGAAAGCTGCCTGGAGGAGGAGGACCTGGGGGTGCTGGTGGCAGCAGCTGAATATGAGCCAGCATGTGCCCAGGTGCCCAAGAAGGCAAATGGCATCCTGGTTCATGTCAGAAGCAGTTACAGCCACAAAGATCAGGGCATTGATTGCTCCTGTGTACTCAGCACTAGTGAGGAAACATCTTCAATTCCTGTGTTTGGCTCTGGGCCATTTAATTCAAGAAAGACATTGAGATAGATGCTGGACCATATCCAGAGAATGGCAACAGGGCTCTTTGAGAGTCTGGAGCACAAGTCACATGAGAAATGGCTGATAGAGGTGGTGGTGTTCAGCTTGAAGAAAAGAAAACTGAGAGGTACTTTTCCAAATACCTGAAAGGAGGGTGTGGCAAGAGAGGGATCAGTCTCTTCTCCTAGGCAGCCAGTGACAGAATAAGAGGAAATGGCCTCATTCTGTGCCAGGGGAGGTTTATATTAGGGAGGACATCAGGAAGGATTTCTTCACTGAAAAAGGAGGATTAAGGATTAGGAGAAGGTTAAGGATTGCAATGGGCTTCCTCAGGAGGCAGTGGAGTCATGGTCCCTGGAAGCGCTTAAGAAGTGATTGCACCTGCTACTTATTGCTACAGTTTGGTTGACATGGTTGTGTTTGGTAAAGGGTTGCATTCAATGATCTTGAAGGTTTTTTCCAACCTTAGTGATTCTGTGATTCTATAATAATATTCTCCCTAGATACTATGAAGAAGATGAAAATGTTTACTGGACGTGCAACCATTACTGTTTTAAAATAGGTGAATTACCATAAAGAAAAAAGGTTTTCAGTAAAAGAAGTACATATCTGACTCAGATGATACCAGAATTGCAGGAGTATTCACACCAGAGGCAGAGGTTTAGAGGTGGGGAACTGTCACTGGGAATGTGCTCATGGGTATTGTCAGGAGGACCCCAAGCACTTTGTGGCTTGCGGTAACCTTTGTGGCTTGTGGCAATATTAGCCCTGGTGAGCTACCCCACACCTGTGGTTTTGTCCACATGGCTTCACAGTCCAAGATTGAAGGTTATGTATGCATGACACTGCCAGTTCATTGTTAACGTATTGTCAGTTCATCATGGTCATCACTAGTTCTACACGGTAAAACACGGGTTCTTTGAAACACCAGATTCATATATAATGCTAGAAATATCTATTATATTACAACCATAGCTTAAAAATATAACAAGTTACTAACTTTCCATGTTTATGAATAAAAGTTCAAGAAGCTAGTGTTAGAAGTTACAAATCAGAAAATAATGAAAGGTGTTCAATTAGTTATCTATAAACCTTATAATTTTTAAGTAGAATTTATTTTGGAGTATCCTAAGAGAAGGGTAAGCAATATAAAATGAAGAAATATTTAACTCATTGCAATTCTGGATTCATTGCCCCGCATAACAGTCTTTCTTCTTTACATTCACAAATTTCTGGGATTTTCAAGACAATTTAATCTGATATGGATTGTATAGGAAATGAGTGTCAGTCTCACCCTTTGAATAGGGATAACAAATAATCTACTTCCAACATTTTGCACACCATGTAACATTTTTAGAATTTGTTCCATGCTGGTATACAGTTGCATTTATTCGTCTTAACTTAGAGCACCTGTTGCATATACCAAGTTTTACATTTATGTGTTCACAACCCAAGACTGCCAGTCTTTGAACAGCCTCTCTACTGTAAAAGAAAACGGATGAAAATGCCGGCAAGCAATTAGTGGCACTCTCTATTCATAATGTCAGCAACATCAATTTTCTCATTGCTAGTAGAAAAACTGAGTTTGATGTAAACTGAACAGAGACTGTGACTGCTCAACCTTGCACTAAATGGACCTTAAGAATATTATTATTATAACCTTGGCATATGCATCAAAGTCCCTGTGCAAGGCAACTGTGAACACAGTACTAGATTTAAATAAATGTCATACTTCCCAATGTCAGTTAATCATTTTTCAGTTCCTTGCTGTTCTGCATATTGGAATGTGTTTCAGCAACAGCTAAAATTATAAATTCATGCCTCCCACCTTTTATTTGAAATATGTCAGACATATTGTAGACCTTCTTGAGTCTGAAACTCTGGTGTAATTATCTCACACAAACTAGTCTGAGTCATTTTTTACCATTCAGGACAAACAAACACATGTATTGTTGCTGCATGTTTGAAACACTTAAACTTGTAATCTTAAAGCAAATTATAGCAACTGGTTTCCAAGAAAATAATGAAAAATTATTTACAAAACCCAAACAGCAAGTCAACTGCAAAAGATGTTTGTTGGACAGGTAGAACAATGTAGACTTTGATTCATAAAAGTGACATACCAATGATCCCAGGAGGCCAGATGACATGAATTAAACATTATCAAGCCTGAAATACCAGATTTTTTCAACATTTGTAAAATTGTATGCATAATATGAATACCAGCATAATCAAATATCTCACTCTTGGTATCCAAATCAATAAGCTAAAAATTAAGGGTAAGATTGAGTCTCTATATTTGGTTTGCATGGCCGAGCTTTGATAATGATGGGACTGCAAGGGTGGCTTCTGTGGAGAGATGCCAGAAGTTTCCTCCAGATGTGGCAGAGCCAATCCCTAACAGCTCAGAAGCTGGATATTCTTCTGGCAAAGGCTGGCCCCAGTCAGAAATGGTGATAATGCCTCTATGGTAACATATTTAAGATAACAGAACCCCCATCATTATTGCTCGGATGTAATCATGGCCAGAGAAGAGTGGGGTGAGAACCTGTGAGAGCAACAACCCTGAAGATACTGAGGTCAGTGAATGTTCCATTTCACCATGGTGAGGCAGCTGTGTCCCTGCAGCCTGTGGAGGGCAGAAATCCAACTGCAGCCCATAGAGGCACCCTAGGCTGGAGCAAGTGGACTCCTGAAAGGAGGTTGAGATCCCATGGGAAATCTGTGCTGGAACAGGCTCCTGGCTGGGACTTGCAGACCTGTGCAGAGAGGAGCCCATGCTGGAGCAGATTTCCTGTCAGGATCTGTGACCCTGTGGACAATCCACACTGGAGTACCCTATTCTTGGTCTTTGAAGGACTGCACGCTGTGGAAGAGTGACTGATGTTGGAGTTAAGAAATTTGTGTAGAACTCTTGCCTGTAGGATTGACTCACACTGGAGAAGTTCATGTAAAACTGTCTCCCATGTGAGGGAGCCCACACTGGAGCAGGGGTAGGATTCCTCTCCCAAAGCAGTTGCAGAAACTATATGTAATAAACTGACTATAACCCCCATTTCCAACTTTCCTGCACCACTGGGGGTAGGAGATGGAGATGGGAAGGAGAAGAGGATGGGAGTAAGGCTGTTTTTACTTCTCATTATTCTGCTCTGATATTGTTAATAAAAAAATCAGCTAACATCTCTACTTCCAGTTAACACTGTGCCCATATAGAACTCTTAGGGGACACCACTCATGTCAGGAAATGACAGGCTTCCAACTAGACCATGTGCCACTGTTTATGACCCTTTGAGATCTACTGTTCTACCAGTTCTCAAGTCATCTTACTGTCCACTCATCCAGGCCACACTTCCAGAGTTTTCATATGAGATTGTTATGAGATGCATTGTCAAAATCCTTGCTGAAGTGCAGGTGCAGAACCATCCAGGTAGTCGTGTCATTGTAGAATACAGTCAGGTTGGTGACACAGGCAAATAAAGTTAGATGGAAGGTATCTCATAGCCAAGAGGAATTTTATAGTCAATGAAATCAAATGGAATTAAGCAAAATTTTCTTGTATTTCAATTTTGCATTTGACTTGTTTTCACTTTTTCTACTTGCTTTTTAAATCAAAATACTCATGTTTGAAGCAGGTCTATGATGCAGACACATAAAAATAGATTAGAAATATAGTATTTAAAATTATAATTTAAGGGGACCCTAAGGTTCTTCATCATTTTGGTAGGTTTCTTGTTAACAGTTTTCTGCGGGTTTTTTGTCTCATTGCTACCTACTTTTGTAGCAATGCTTAGTACATTTAACAATAATGCTACTCTGATCTTCAATATAAGTTAAAACAATAATCTAGGTGAAACCTGTGCACATTTCTGTCTTTGGTACAAAATAAAAAAAAAAAAAAGAAGCAGCAAAAGATTTTAAATGGTGGTATAGCAGCAGAATAATTAATAAAGTGGTATCCAATAATGTCATAGCCACAGAGGGAGACATGAGGGTGCAAAACTTTATACAGTATTGGTCAAACATTCATGCAGTTAGAAATTCATGCATATGGCCCAGTTAAGAGAAATTTTACTCCTTTATTTTGGAATCTGAGTTATAAAAGTTTCATAAATGGTATCCCTGCAAAAAACAACAGTGAATTTTACATTACTCAGTATAGCTCAAGATTATTTCCCTTAACTCTGTTTTTATGGTTATTCTGACCTTCTCTTCTAAGCCCTCAATGTACCATGTCAACTGAGATC
>VZTB01016053.1:10672-61370 GCA_013397245.1 Thryothorus ludovicianus
TTTTTTGTTGCAGGGAGAGATGTCTCTATTAAAAGAAAGAGAGAATTTGTTAGTTTTCAGATATAATGGTACTTTTTTTTGGTTTTGTTTTATGTTTTCCAATAGTTGTTTCATCTTATCACCCTCTGGAGCAGGAAGGTATTCATGATAAGGAAAGTTGATAATTTCCTTGAAGGCTTCAGTGTGGGGAATATGGAGCAGACTGAGAGCGACCATTAATTTATGTGTGTGGCAGCAACAATTTTCTTTTTTCTTCTGAAAGGGGAGTTTGGCTTGCACTTGAGAGCTGAAAAAGGAGAGGATTTGGTTTGGCTGGATTTGGAAAGTCTGACTCCTAATCCTTGCTGCTGTACTGATGTGCTTGGCATAACAACAAGACATGGAATTATTTTACCTTTCCTTTTGAATCCTCAGTTCCATGTCATGGGTTATTTGAGGTCAAAATCTGGCCAATAAAGCTTCAGAGAAAAATTCAGTTGGGCATTAATTGAGACCTAAAGATCTTATCTAATTTTGTCAAACTTCTGATGTACTTTTTTCTATATAACTTGACAGTGAACAATATAAGTTCAGTGGGATCTGAAGCCAGAAAAATGTGATTTCCTTAGACTGGCAACCCATAGCATTCAAATTTACTCTTTCAGCTGTACAGGCTCAATTCTGATAAGTCCGTAGCATATGTCTCAGACTTCAACAGGCCTCAAGCTTGCCCTGTTCAGAACAAAACTGATTTAATAGGATGGTTTCTGTCCAGTCTATTCCCCTGTGGTCTTTCTGTTTTTCCTCCCTCACGATCTCCTGGTTTATTTTATCTGTGGAAATACAGCTTACATGATCATGTAAGCAGCCTCCTGTGTGTCCTTATCTGTTTTCATTTCTCCCCCTCACACTGATAGATTTTGAATATGTTCAACAGTTCCAACCACAGCTGACAGAAAGGTAGAAATTTTAAAAATGGATTTACTGAGTTTTTTGAAGGCAAAGAGGATGCTGTTGGAGGCCCAGATGATTTGAACACTCAGTCCTTGACTGTTTTCTCTCCTGCACATGCAGCTAGTTTACTGCCGTGGAAGTCAGTGTAAGATTAATGCTCAATATTTTCTGAAAAATACATTTCTCAGGGTGAGTGTCACTCCCATGCTTTGGCAAGCCCTGAAGCCCTGCCCCAGTGGTGTGATGATCAAAGTCTGATGTCACCAGCAATTTCAAAATCCTAATTATGCCAAGAAGGATCCTTTTGACCAGAGCTGAGGGACCTCATGGAGCTGCTCCCAGGAGAGAGGGGATGTGCTTGGAATGGTTCCAGATCTCCTTGGAGTGTGACCCTTGTCTAGCAGGGGCCTGAGAATGCAGAGCCAGGTTACCTGGGGGGTTTCTGCAGCAGGAGTACCTGCCTAGGAATCATTTTGACAACGCCATGGTCGAGATTCTGCTCAGGAAAAGGTTCCAAGAGGCAGAGAGGCCCTGGCCCATCCTGGTCCTGCCACTCTGTCGGGCTCTACTCGGCAGCACAGACATTGAAAGGGAATATTTCTGCTCTCTTTCCCCCTCAAACCTGGTTAACTCAGATTACAGCTCACTCTCCCTACCCTGGCGTGTTCTTCATGTGGGAAGAGGCAGGCCCAGGATGTGTGTTTGATCTCATGGATCCCAAAGGCCAAGTTAACAAGTGTAATTTATCCTTCTGTGTTTTTACTGCTGTGCTAAAGCAGGGAGGTTGGCACAGATGTTTCTCTAGGGCATCGATTTCATTCCAACTTCAGAGGTCACAAATGTGGATTCAGGGACACCTTTGGTGCTCCATGGCTGCCCCTGCAGTGATGGCTCCAGGGAAAATATTGTGCTTGTCCCTAAATGCTTCTGCTTGGCCCAGGCAGTGGGATTTGGGATTGCAGTGAGGGGAGGGGGGTTTTAACCTCCACCACTACCTAAACAGGCACATTTGGGAAGAATCCTTCCTTGTGGAAGCACCTTTTAATCACTGATGGTTTTGATGGCAGTAAAGTATGTCTGGTTTTTATGATCTGTAAAACATCTGCTAGTCCACAAAATTTTCATTGCTGCATGTTTGAAATGAACCGTTTTTGTGAGCAAAACTCTCTTTCATACCTTTGCATGGAGGAATTAATACTCCACCATTTCTGTCATTACATGTCTGATTTAATTGGATGATTTTGGTTTTTATGCTGAGCGCATGCTGCTGAAAATTTCCATTTACTGCATCTGGGGATGTTGCAGCAAAGATAGGAAAATTGTTCTCACCTGTCTGAAAAGTAAAGTTATTCTCTTGTTATAAGTGACCAAAAAACCCCATATTGTATCATTTTTATAGGAATTTTCAGCCACGAAGAATTTCAGAGGGCTAAATGTCACGAGTGACAAGTCTTCTTCTAGAACAGACTGTAATTTTTTTTTCATTATTATTTGAAGGATCACTTAGAGGACTTTGAGTCATACTTTTCTATGATAAGTAATACATTTTCTTTTCTGATTTAACAGTCGGGGAATTTTTCAGTAAATTTAGATGATATTGCTCTGTGTTCTTCTATTCCTACTCCCAGCCTTGATCAAGTCAAAAGCTTATGGTATCTTTTCCTTAGTTTTATTTTATTTTTTAATGCCCACAGCCTTCCCATAGCCAGCCTCTGGTTGGCTTCTTGGAGGGTGCTGTTGAACATCCCTGGCTCTGTTGGCTTCCTCAGTGTCTTTCCAGCTGCCAGGAGGGGACAGCCAGGGGGGGTCGGGCTGTGCTGCCAGGGAACAGGGACAGGACAAGGGGAAAGGGCCTCCAGCTGTGCCAGGGGAGGCTCAGCTTGGACAGCAGCAGGAATTTGCCCATGGAAAGGGAGCTCAGGCCTTGGCAGGGGCTGCCCAGGGAGCTTTGGAGTGCCCATGGCTGGAGGTGTCCAAGGCAGGGCTGGAGGTGGCACTGAGTGCTCTGGGCTGGGGACAAGGTGGGCATCGGGCACAGCTGGGACTCCGTGGGCTGGGAGGGATTTTCCAGCCTCAGGGATTCTGGGATTCTGTCTTCTCTATCCTGAGGTTTCATGTATTTTAATGAGAAATTCCATTGTGGACAAACCCAATGCTAAAATTGTCAGCACTTTTTCTCACCAGTGACATCTGAGTCTGCAAGCAATGAAAGCAAACAGCAGATTTCCTTTTCTTCTGCTGTTACTACCTGGTGGTCTGCGGCGTTGTATATCACAAACTCTTGTTTCTCACCAGTGGAGTCCTTGATAATTCCTTTTAGTCTGTTTGCAGGAAGAGAGGCAAGTTCAATATTTTCATGCTGTGTGCAATGTTTCAGATTTTTCAGCAATGTCTGGAGTAATTGCCCAAGAGAAATTTTCCCCACAGGCTGCAGTGAGTAACTGCCAGCATTGCTTGCTATTAATAATCACATGCAAAAAATTAATCTTGGAGCTGTCCTAATTTGTTCCTCCTGTTGTGTGCAGTAGTCAAATTGTTTAGACCTGGCACAGTTTAGGAGGATTCTTCATCCACAGCTGTCTGTGGGCACAGAAGCAAGAGGAGCCCCTCTGTGTGTTTTGAGGTGTCACAAAAAGCTCTGCTCCATCCGTGTGGTGGGGAATAACCACTCCACTGATGCCTGGAACCCCTCAGTGTGTGCATGGAGGGCTGCAGGAGCTGCAGCAGTGAGCTAAAGATGGTCTCACAGGTTCTGAGCTGCCTGGTTGATGGGTGGGAGCTGGGATCAACACCAGGTGAACCTTTCCTCACCTCCATGGCAGAATTCCCTGCTGCTGTAATTCACTGCTGCTTGGGACATGCTGTGGCAACCTGAGGATCAGGTCTTTAGTCTCAGATGTAGCATCACTGTTGTTTGATGTGACCTAAAAAATCAGAGCTAAATTTAAATGTGTTGCTTGAAGTATCTTAAAAAAATTAGAGCTTAATTTCAATGTGTTAATTGCATCAATTCCATTGTTATTAACATACAGCCATGAATCCTCTGTGTAACAACTGAGGCCATTCCAGTCAGCATGAGAGGTCCTTGGCTAAAGAAATCTGCCCTCCAAGTAATGAGAATTATAAAAAAGTATTTTGATTTGCTGATTAGCAAGATGGGCTTAAAGAGCTTTCTCAAGGTCTCCCACAGCCAGGAGGCCTTGTGAGGTGGAAATGGGCACTAAGCAAGATTTTTATTGGTGGCAGTCTTTGCATGTGTGTTTTATTTTCAAATATGTGTCTGCTTTAGAAAAGAAGAATAATTTTCAGGAATGAGAACCGTATGTGTGACATGATGAGACCTGGAGCTGGTTTAGCTCATAGGTCTTCCTCACAGATAGCTCTCGATGGCACTTGGAATTTCATTCTAAAATAGATGCGCTTTCTGTCGTTGCTATCCCAGCTAAATTCAGATCAATTTGTGAAAATTGTTCATGCCAAAGAGTTTCTAGTATTAGAAATTACAGAATCCATCAGATGGGCTCTTTGCTCCCCAGAAGTGTGGATATCTGTGTGCCCAAGCCTAAAAACCCCCAACCCACCAAAATAAAACCAAAAAACCAAACCCCAAAACATCAACCAGCAGTAACAAACCACCCCTATTGAAAAATTCACACCCTCAACAAAAATAAGAAGTCTCTTGCTGAAAATACTTAGGAGTGGCATGTGTCATTTGAGAATATTATGCTGAAGCTAATTCCTGCTGTACACATAATTTATTAATGGCTGATGTTGTAAAGCATTAGGTGGAGATTTAACGTTTTGTTAATGATCTTCTGGGGAAGGTTTTCCCAGCAAACATTAAATATTTGAGACTGCTTTCATTGGTTCATACTACACATGATAGAAGTTTGGGGCTATTGTTGTTATTGTCATTATTGCTGCTAACTGTAGATATTATTGAGCCTTGCCAAGCCTTCAGAAATAGATCCCAAGAGACCTGGAGGGGGACTTTTCATAAGAGTCTGACATGCCAGGACACAGGGAATGGCTTCCCAGTGCCAGAGGGCAGGGATGGATGGGATATTGGGCAGGAATTGTTCCCTGTGAGGATGGGCAGGCCCTGGCACAGGGTGCCCAGAGCAGCTGTGGCTGCCCCTGGATCCCTGGAAGTGTCCAAGGCCAGGCTGGACACTCGGGCTTGGAGCAGCCTGGGATGGTGGAGGTGTCCCTGCCCATGGCAGGAGTGGGATTGGATGGGCTTTAAGGTCCCTTTCAATCCAAACCATTCTGGGAAATGTGGGACTGTAGATAATAAACATTTTTTTTAAGTAGACAATGCAAGTTCTGTGCATTTCTGTACTTCCATATGCAGAAAGAATGAGATGTGTGCTTTGTTCTTTTCTTCCTCTGGACTTAAGTGTTAATTATGCTATTTCTTAGTTTGTGTTACGTGTTTTGATTACCTTTTCAGGTTTGTTAGGAGTCTTGAAATTATTTTGATTGCTGTGGAACATAAACATCCTCCTCAGAGAGGAAAGCAGGACACAGAGAATATCAAACACTTGATATGCATCTCTCGGGTGTGGGAGCATGACCAGTGCTGCAGCTGGGCTCCACATTTTAACTGGCAAACAGAGCCTGCTGTTCAGCTGAGCAGAATTTCTTGCAGTGGATATGTGTGTGCATATAAATATAGAAATAAAATTATTGCCTGGTTTTATTGTATTACAAATACCAGTCCTCTGTGAAATTCTGTTCTTCAAACATTCCCTCTGATTTCTATGACTTGGGGATGATGAAAAATCTGTATTTTGAGAAACTTCCCAGGTCTATATTCAGACAGAAAAGGGCAAAGGAGTGAGAATTGCAGAGAGGCAGATGTGGAGAACTCCAGTCTGTGTTCTGCACCTCTGATGCTCACTCAGAGCCAGGGCCAGGCAGAGGAAGTTCCACAGCTCCTGTGCATCCTTTTCCTTTTTATCTCCCTGTGAAGGAAGAGAAGTAACACTGTGGCACTGCAAGCAGACTTGACAGAAATTTCCTTTCCTGAGCTTGCTTGGGGCAGAGAAGGTTTTGGTCTCTTCAGTGATTGTTTGGCAGGGGCTCTCATGGGTGGAGTGAGAGCTTCAAATTTTATGAGGGAAGTTCCTGGTGAGTCACAAGGCACAGAAAGAACTCCTTGGCTTTCTGAAGTCCTCCAAGAGGAGCCTGGGGGTATCTGGATTCAGTCCTAGACCCAGACTTGGTGAATGGTTAAAGTCACTTTGTCCTGCAGGATTAATGATGGCAAATCAGATCTATTTATATAAAAAAGAATTGTTTATTATGATAAATACTTAGACAAAAAAAATTCCATCAGATTTATTTACTACACAATCTAAAAGCTAAAACTATTATTATGATATAAGATTGGGTAGTGCACAATAGCAAAGTACTATTAAAGCAATTATATTAAAACCAGGTTAATGAAACAGTTATCAGAGATTGATCTGACTCACCCATGCTCATGGACAAATCTCTTTCACTCAGCCTCGAGGGGTATCCTTAGGGACTGTCTCCAAATCCCAAGGGAGGAATCTCCACATGCTCCAAGGAGGAATATTTTAAAGGACCTACCCCTAGGGAAAGTGGACTAGACTTTTACAGGACTGACATCTGTCAGATGTCTCCAGGTCAGCTGGATCAGCTTAGCAATTTTACAGAATACTTCACCTCAACTCCACATCTTTACCTCTCCAGCAGGAAAAGCCAGACTAATTTTAGACAATTCACCACCACGAGCAGCTCACAATGCCCCTCTCAGCCCACCACTAAGAGCCTTGCACAGTGTTGGAGTTGTTTAAACACATTTGCAGGCAGAGCATCCTGCTACAGGGGCAGCTGCTATTCCAAGGCCACCTGTGTCAACCAGCCAGGGTGGACAGCGTGATCTAGAAGCTGCCCAGAGTTATCCAAGAATTTATATTATGCCTGGTCAAGTGCAAATGGAAACAGCTCCTTGCTCCTTTTCTTGTTCCCCAGGATGATGCTAATCAGAGATACTCAGCTGCTGGGTAAATTTGGGATTCATGGACTTGATCTCAGAATAGCCTGAACTGGAGCTGGAATGTGCCTGTTCGTTGTACCAATTATTCCTATCTGTTATTCCTTCTCATCCTGCCTGACTCCTGTGTCCTGCCCCTGCTGAATTACTCATGCTGGTAATGCTCCTCCATAAATAAATGGAGAGGAACATAAATAGGGAAAGAAGAATCTGATTAGCACAAAATTCACGGGGAAGCTGCATTTCAGACCATGGAAATCACCCTTGGCAAAGGGTAACTGTGATTATTCCACATATTCCAGCCACAGCAGGAAACACACTGTGCACTTCTAAAGAGAGCAGTTCCTGAAACAGTTTTATCTTGCCCTCAGAGCTGGTCACTGGGAAGTGACATGATTTTTGATGCCAGGGAGGCTTGACCCTGAAGTGACAGAATCTATCCTCCCCCCAGCTGTCTCAGGGCACATCACTGCTTCGAAAACATCTGCAAGGAAGGGTGAGACAGTGCTGAAATCTCAGGGCCTCACACAGCACTGCCCATCATCTCTGCTGCTTGCTGTGCACCTCCTTTGGCTCTCTGGGAATAAAATCCTAGAAACAAACTCAGGGCTGGGCTTAAGCTGTCAGTTTGGTGATGCTGTTGGTTGGCAGAGTGGTGCTTCCAGAGCCCAGAGCCCTTCAGCTCCCAGGGTGGATGTGCCGTGTGCTCCCCTTGCTGGGGATGGGGTTGGCAGGAATTCCTCTCAAAGTGCACGAGATCAGCCCAATTATTCATCTTTTCCTGAAACCATTGGGAGGACTAGAGCAGGAAAAGGTGGACAAAGGAAGCACACGGGGCACTTTAGCAGAAGTGGTGCAGTTTGATTGTCCTGTTCCCCACTCTGATTTCTGGGCTGTCTGAAGGTGATGTTCCCTATTGTGGCAACACTTCAGGTAGTTCATGGAGATTTTGCTTGGTCTGGTGGTTTACGAGCCTTTTCTTTCAAACTTTGTGGAGTGACACAGTGAAAGCATGTTTACTGCTTCAGGAATTGTCATATGAGACATTTAGGATACATCCTGGGTTATTTCATGAGGGGCTTTGTAATTCTGGTACTTTATAACGAAAAGGGATGTTTATTAAAAATTTGATGTCTCAACTATGTATTTTTTATGCCTAATGGAGGGATTTCTTGGGGATCATGTCCATGGCCTTGATGGGCACAACACCTAGTTGTTCCTGTCTTGTGCTTTGCCAGCATAATTCCATGTGCTGAAGGATCCCAATGACTGTAAATACCTGTTTTTCTTCCATGAGAAAATTAATGCTGTGATCTCTGAAAGCTAATGCCCTGTAGACCTCTCTGCAGAAACCAATTTGTTAGTAGAGCACTTCAATTTTTTTAGATTTGTTTTTTAGTGTGTTCCATTTCTCTCTGGTCTTTGTGCATCAATTTTTGCTCCTTGTACAGGTGGAATGTTCTGTTATTGTTCCAATAGTGGTTTTTAATTATCTTTTCTGTCAAGTAGATGGGAGAAAATTAAGAGTGTGATTTGGGAAATTTGCCATCTTGTTATGAAGTCTTAATTTGAATGGCACAGTGCATTTGTGCCAGTAGGGAAAATGTACCCTGAATAACACAGGTGCTACCATCATTCTGTGCATTTTACTGCAGCTTAGGTGTGAAAGGAGCTGCAGAAACTCTGACATGTGAAGTGTTCAGGCTCTCTTAGCCTTGAGCAAATTAAAAAACTTGGCATTGAAATTGAGCTGAAAAGTCCATCACAGCTGGGAGGTTGCTTTCTGTGTTTTTTTTTTCTTGCCATTTCATTTCAAAATTCCTTCTGAATTTGAACACAAATCATGGATTTTAAAACTCTGTTGAAACAGGATTATGAATATCAGGATTTGGATTGGGGAGGGTAAAAGAGCATTTCTGCAATACATGGCAGTGCAGTTCCTCACTAGAGCCATAATTGGGCTCTGAGGTGCTGATTCTTACTCATAACTATAAATGTGATTAAACAATGAAACAAAACAGGGTTTCTACTTCAATTTTATTTTTTTTTGCCAGCTGCTCCTTTCTTTGCATCACCTTTTGTCTCCCCCCTGTGCTGCTCCCTCAAATTGGTAAAGGGAGTTTTCCTCCAGTTCTCGATTGCTTCAGTGCTGCTCTTTATGAAGGGTAAGAAACATTATGAGCTGTTAATTCCTTTATTGCCCAACATTTATCAGTCTAAAAGGCTGCAACCAGTCAAATTTGCCTGTAATTTCTCTAGTGGTCTCAAGAACAGGCCTATGTGGATATGTGTAATAATATTAAATAAATAGAGGGCAATATCAGCCTGGGCCCACAAGTGGGGGCATTTTCATAGGAGATAATGGCAAGATCATTCCTAGGCTGGAAAATCTCATTATATTTTCAACATTGTGGTGGAAGGAGACACAGAAGTGATTTGAGGGTGCTCGACTTGCTGTAAGACAAGAATGAATTTTCCATTTTGTTGAAGGAAAAAAGGCATGAAGTGATTTAATTCAACTTCTGTGGGGACGAGTGCTTAGGGATGATGTGATGCTGAAGGACTCTTCACTCTGGGAGATGAAGGCACAAAGAGGCCTCTTTAATGGGAGCCTGAGAGACTCTGATTGCAAATAAAGCCTGAATTTTTAATAGTTACGCTGAAATAATTGCTGCCAGAATTTACAAAATGATGATGTGCTGCTTCCCTCACCGGTGGCTGTTGTAAAATATTAAGGCATTCACTGCCTCCATCTTTCTCATTCCCAGTGGATAATAGGAAGACAGTCTGTCCCCAGTGCTCTCAAAAAGTTAATCCAAGTTGGTCATAATGAGGAATTCTGCTTTAACACATGGTTATCTGTGAGAAATAGGAAAAAAAAAATAATAAAAAACTAAGTAGATCCATTCATCAGCAGTTGGAGCAGGAGAAGTTTCCCAACCTGTTCCATCTAGGTTATGATTCTTTTCAAACTGAGTGTGTCTGTCTTGCTTGGGTCCTTACAACCAAGTAATTAAGGCATTAGTTATTATGTGGTTTTGCAACAACAGGAGGTAATATTGTCATCTTAAAGTACTTGTGATAGAGACAAGTGGGAAGGTTCTGTTTGTATGAAAATGACCCTATTTTCTCCCTGGCACCATGAGAGAAGATGGGCAGCAATCTCCCCTTATTGGAATTATTCCTTATTCCTTTATTGGAATCCCAGAATATCCTGAGCTGGAAAGGACCCACAGGGATCATCCATGTCCAGCTCCTGTAAACGTGGCATGACCATCACATTGTGCAGGAGGAAAGTTCATTTTCATTTCTTGCAACCCAAGTCATGGGATCAATAAACCACGAAATGTCTTGAGACGTGAGGGTGTGTTTGTAGGACAGGCATAGAAATAGAAAATAGGTATGTATGAGAGGCAGGCAGTGGGTTTTTCATGTTAATTAAAATGCAATTAATTTCAATTGCTATTTGCATTTGAGCCTCCATTGTCCTGCACTTCAGAGTGGTTCTTGATCTCTGTTACCCACATGAGGTTATCCATTACATGGCTTGTACACCCTCCCTGCAAGCAGAGACTCCTGCTCTTTTCTCTCCTTGTCAGTGCAGGGTGAGAAACAGGCCTGGCAATATTGCAGGATCTCAGAATACTTTGGTTAGCAAGGAACATTAAAACTCATCTCATTCCACCCCCCTGCCATGGGCAGGGATGCCTTCTGCTATCCTGGGCTATGAACGGGATAAAATCTTCATAGAACTGGTTTAAAAAAAAAGAAAAATTAATCCTGTGCACACTTGGTGTAGTAACATGTTGAACAGGCAATTGATAGAGAGGTGCTTTCATTTCAGAGAAATGAGTGCATGATTTGAAGGGAATGCTTGCACTAATCACGAATTTGGCATAGGAAAATGCACAGATAGGAGTTGTGTGGGGTTTGTAATAATTTCTGCTTCATCAAGGCATTCCAACCAAGAAGTCAGAAGGAAAAGAACAAGGGAAAGAAATGGCACAATTACCAGTTAATTTAAAGTAACTAAAGTGTATTAGGCCCAGTCAAATGAACCATTTAATTTTTGTTCCTTCTTGTTTGTAATCTCATAAGTATGAGTCATTGAAAAGCCAATCTGGCTTGGTACACTGCGTGCTGTTTTATAGTCCTTGCTCCTTGCCAGCATAAGCATTTCCTTGTTAATGTTTCACATCTGTTCTTTGTAATTCAGTGATTATGTGCAGGCCTCTGAGTCCTCCTTGTTTGTTTTAAAAGGACAGCAGGAAGCTTTACTTGCGTGAGATTAAATCAAATGTCTGTGATTTATCGAAGTTTGGGTGTCCTGGGCTGCCTCTCTGCTGCTTTGGGTAAATGAATATTTTTTAGCAGAAGATGAAAATGGGGATGGTTGGAGAAAAGTCATAATCTGCAGTTGGAATCAGCTGAATGTCTTCACAATTGAGTTGGCAAGTGGCTGCTGGAGATTTATACAGCTCCCTTATCAGTCACGCTCAGGCTCCTTGCAAGCATTTCTGATGCTTTTTTGTTTTATCCAGTATTCAGAGAACAGGCTTTCCTTCTGTGGGGATCTATATCCACACAGACAGAGGGTATTCGTGTCCAAACAAGAATATCAGCTCAATAGAAATCTTCCTTGCAGCGGATGTTATTGGCCATTCAGAAATATAGGAAGTGGAGGCATCCTGTAGTTTAGGTGACTGATTGCACATAATAAATGATGTGAAAATAAATTAGTTACCTGGTTTGTAAATGCTTTAATACCTTCTGTGTTTCTGAGGTGCTCAAATACACAAAGGTCAAACATAATCAGATAACTGAATAATTACGAACAGTTTTATTGAAGCACATAATAAGCTTTCAGGTGTTATAGAGGGTGGTTTATTATTTACTGTAGAGTGGAACCAAGCAAAATAAATCTGTTTGTGCAGACAAAGCTTTACAATTAAAATATTGCATGAGACTGGAGTCTGATTCAGAGCTCTGTAACCTTGGGCAAATGAAACCTCTAGCCTAGAATTTAGATGCTGAGCTATGAGAGGCAGGGATCCTGCAGGGGAAGATCTGAAATCCCCATCCAAGCTGTGTCTGTTCCATGTGGGAATAGTGTTTGTTCATTCCCACGTGCCTGTGTATTGACCAACCTTTGGTGCTGACTTGGGTGAAGATGCTCTGGCCCAGGGGTTGCTGAGAGGATCATGGAATTGTCTTCATTAACAAAAAGGGTGAGGGGATGTGCCAGTCCTAAAAGAATGTAGAGGGCACTTGGGTGAAGACTGGGGTAGGGCAGAAATCACAGAGGAGGGTCTGGGACAGCGTCAAGCCAGGGCACTGTTGGGTCCAGAGAGTGTCTGAGTGGGTCCTGGTGGGATTCACCAGTGCAGTCACAAACCAGTCCTCCAGTTCCCTCTGGTGATGGGGCTGGCCAAGGAAAAACCACAAGGCTCAGTGGGAGCTTTGGTTTTCCATTTCCAGTGTTCCTACCCCCACATCTCCAGCTGCCTCACTGCCACTTTGAGCTCAAGATAAAGGGTTCTTCTCTTCTATCTTCCTACTTTCCTATCATTTTTAAGGTTCTTCCCTTGGAAAACAGCATGATAATATAAGTTTAGATCAAGCATATAATAAAAATTCTTCAGCCAACGCTCTCAGATTCCAAATGCTGTGGCAACTGGGAAGCCAGAGGTGTATCCAGGAGGTCTGGCTTCCACATAAACATTAAGAGTCCTTTTAAGCCCATGGAAACTCATGGTTTGAGTTGGAGAAAAGTTCCTCTGCTGAATTGCAGGCCACGCAGGAAAGTCCACAGCCTTTTGTTTGTCTGGAGCTGGTACGGATGCTCTGATCCCGAGGCTGGGCTGTCACTCTGCTCTGGGTGTGCCATGCCTCTCTCATCCCTCTGTGAGATGTCTCCCTTTCCTGACTGGAAGGTCTCAGCTTTCTTTTCTGTCCTTGAGGTAGAGGAATCAGAATTACATGCAAAAACTCTGCACTGTGGATTTTACAAAGAAACACTCCATTTTAATTTTTTTTTTTTCTGTTTTCTATTCTTTTATTTTGCTTTATAAGTGCCTGTCAAGGAGTCTGAACCAATTTCCTCACAGCATTAATAGTTGCAGCCCCACATTGTTGTTGTTGCATATCAGCATTCAGCAGGTATCCATCATTTTGTGTGGAAAGCCAGGATGTTCCCCTCGGGTCCGTGACTCCACATCTCTTCCTGCTGCCTCCCATCCATCACGGTGATTGCTCAGACCCTGAGACAGCCAAGGTCCATCTGCACATCTCTGCAGGTGGCTCTCAGCATTACAGTCTGGACTTCCTCTGTCTCATCCATGGAATGTCACCTTCCCAGTGTCTCTTTTCCCACAGTAATTTGGGCTTTTTGGGCAGGACAGCTCCTGGCTTTGCTGGCCCCGTGCTCCCCAGGTGAGCCTGCCCTGAGCACTCATCTCTCCATCCCACCTTCAGTCTCCATCTCCATAACCAGTTATTTGTCCATGCCAACACCCCAACTTTCCTCCAATATTTTTTATAAATGGAGGCATTGTTGACTTGGATGAGGAGTTGATGGTGAAAACACATTTCTCCTATTAATGATGCAAGATAAATTTTGATTTAGTGATAACGTCTTCCTTTAAATTATCCTGTGTGCCAGGGATATAATAGCTTCTGGTTTATGATATTTTAAACTCTAATATGGCTTTGATTCCATCATGTTTTTGAGGTTTTATGATTACAATAAAAAGGGTCTTGTAAAATTATTTATATCTGTAATATACATTTCCTTTTACAGAGGGGCCATTGACATCCTCCACTGTAGGGTTCAGTATTCTCACACAAAACAGATCTAATTTTGTTTCTTATTCAAGTCATCACATTAGATACACAGTGCACATACCTCTCCTCTTCATGATATTTAGGGTTTTTTACACCTAAACTGACATTTAGATAGAAAGAATAAATTTACTTGGCTCTTTCTCAATATCCTATGAGAGGCTACAGCAGGAATCACATTTAGAGCACTGACATTTCCAGCAACAATACCTGTACAGTAAACTCACTGGATATGTCGACAAAATCAAATCTGGTTAGGAAAACGTGTATGAAAATTATTTGCAATAAAAGCAGGGAGAGGGAGGAGCATTAGCACGGTGCTGCCAGCCCCATCCCCTCAGCAGCTCGGTGAAATCTGGCATTTCCCTGCTGAATTGACTGTGTCAGAGTCAATGCTGGAGAAACGCCAGAACATTATTTGAAGTCTCTCTTTGAATTTGGGATGTGGAGGCACCAGGCAGAGGATTCCCTGCAGACAAGGAGCAGAAAAGCTGCCTGTGCAGCAGACAGGGAAATCAGCACTCTTAGCACCAGGATATTTTTAGATTCTCTCAACCTGGTGAATAGACTCAAAACAGAAGATATTAATTGCTGGTACAGTCAGAAGCGTTGAGAAAGTCTAGGTTTGCACCCATGACTCATGGAGATTTCAATAATCTTAATTTTGATCATTGCTTCCAGTAAAATTCAAGTTAAATATCAAGTTAAACTCTGTGCCTTTGCACCCAGTTGACTTTATAAAGTGTTTATGAGCTCACTAAACACCAGAACCATAGGAGGAGACTTCTTAATCTTTAATACTTTGTTTGCTTCAGAGCGTTGTCAGCTAAACTTAAACCCTTCAAACTTAGCTCAGAATGAGCCATGTTGGGGGTGTGTCTGCAGGAAATTCCAATGTTTATTTTGATTCATTTCAACTTGGATTTAAAGTTCCAGTAAGGAAAGGTATAATGTCAGTTTGCAAGAGGTAAAGCATTTTCAGGGTTTTTTGGGAGTTTTGGGTTGGTTTTTTTTTGTTTTTTTAATGAAATCCTGGCTCCAGGTTAAACTCTTTTTCTGGATAAAAGTCAGAAGTAGGCAATGTACTCAGAATATTGAAACGCAATAAAAATTGTGGAGTCCAGCTTCAGGATTTCCTTTAAAAAAAAAACAACTTTAACTTGCATAACTTTGGTGTTTTGTGTTCTCTGTGGAACACAGTACATTTAACAGAGGAAATACTGAATATACTTCTGGTGCATTTCATGCTGTTCTTGAAAACTTAATTTTTTCCTTGTCTTGCTGCTTTTCAGGTGTTCAGTCACTGAGAAAACCAAGTGTATCTATATTTATGTACACAGACCATCCCATTGCTCTGCGTGTGCCCTTTGGAAACGCTGTCATTTATTGCTATTTGTGAAGCAGAAAATTGCTGGAAGTGTCTGAGGTGCAGCTCTTAATTCTGTTGAGGGTCATGAGGAGAAGTGAGCTGGTCATTCCACTTCAGGGTATGCGGCTGCACAGCTCTGGATTTGTCTGCAAGATGGGTTGTGACTCAGCCTGCTTCATCTGTATCTCCAAGTTTTTAATTAATTTCAATATTCTTCAAGGAAAAGTCTGGATTTTCTAAGCAGAAAACAGATGATGTGCACTGGGTTTAAATTAAAACACCAGTGTATGTTCAGGTGTGGAAGGAGTTTGAAACCAGGTACACCTGAAAATCCTTTTCCCCTTCCTTAAATAACTTCATAGGCTGACTGGAATTGGTTATTTCTAAATTGCACAGCACCAGCCTAGACCAAAACCATTGCCGTGAAACATTTAAATACCATGACAACCTTGATTATGGAATTGCATTTTCTGCTTTTCTCTGGGAGGGCAGCCAGGCCCTGGCACAGGGTGCCCAGAGCAGCTGTGGCTGCCCCTGGATCCCTGGCAGTGTCCAAGGCCAGGCTGGACAGGGCTTGGAGCAGCCTGGGACAGTGGAAGGTGTCCCTGCCCATGGCAGAGGTGGCACTGGATGGGCTTTAATGTCCCTTCCAACCCAAACCAGTCTGGGATTGTGTAAAGGATGAGTCTGTGACAGATCCCTTTAACCAGACCCAGGGCATTCACTTATAATTTGAAAAGCTTAAAGTATAGGCCTGGCATTCAAATTTCTGCTGGAGCCACAATTGAGCCATTTCCTCACATACAGAGTTTCATAATGTATGATGTGCTCTGAGGAGTTCCAGAAGTTTCCAGATGAAATTTTTTGCCAGTAGGATTTCTTTTAAGAAATATGAAGATTAGGAAGAAAATTCCTATGTGTATGAACAGGATTCTGCTTCCAGAATTAGTTACAAAATTCAGGCCTAGCTTGCAATTAAAATCGGACAAATATTGTAACATATCTGTCTAATTTCAGCTGCTGCAACCTCCAGCTCAACTTCATCTCCATTTGGGCAATTATTAACCAGATTATTTCAAAATATGCAAATCCAAGCAAACTGTTTTAGCTGTGGCAACTGAAAATATAACTACTGCTATATTTATTTGTAAAAATAAAGCATTTCCACAGTTGCACTGACTGGTGCTGTAAGTCAAGCATTAATCAAATAGATGTATTCATTTTTCTGGGTTTGGGGGTTGTGGAGTCTGTGGTGCAGCAAAGAAAGAACAAATGATGGTAGGGAGTACCTGGAATCTGGAGTTGTTATAAATGGAATCAGTTAAATAAGAAATCCAGTATGGAGGTTTGGTCACCTCTGAGGACAGACGGGCCATTTGGCATTTTTCTGCTAATGGATCTCTTTACATTAAGATGAAGAAAGTCTTGGCCTGAAGCAGATGTATCAGTGATGAGATGCCAGCAGCACTCTGGGAGGGAGATTTCTTGCCAGAGCACAGGCTTGGAGAGCAGAAAAAAGAGGATATGTCGGATCTGGGTCAGAAAACTCCTGGAGAGGGTTTCTTCCCATGTAGCTGCCACTCTTTGTTTTGGATTTGGATCCTATCACCAGGGTCTGCTTCTGGTCATGTCCACATCTCATTTCTGAGCAGGACAACAAAGGTTTGTTCTGATCTCAGGAAAGCTCTTCACAAGGTTCTTTTGCCCTGATCTGAAAACATCCCTGGGTTCCTCCCGAAATGAGGCTCATTCATTGGCTTTGGGAAATGTTTGTTCCTTCTCACAATTGATAATAGCTGAGAAAACAAATCCATTCGAGGCTGCTGAAGTACTGACTGGTGCAGTTCTGTCACAGCTGAATCCTGGAACATCACCAGGCTTAATGAGATGATTTGTCTCTACCAGTGAAGGGTTGTTTTTTAAATTTATATCTATAGAACTTTTACTTTAAAACTACTCAAATTATTGTCTGTCTTCTCATAGGAAACACCTTTGTTAATACAGTCAACTTTGTATAGGAAAAATAACTTCTGATATTTAGATTGGTTTATTTTGGATGCTTTTAGCCAGTTTTTCTGATCTCCTGCTCTTTGAACCTTGGCAGCTCCCATTCTTAAATTTGAGAGCTTTAATGTGGTTTCAGTAGATTTAAATGTATGCAGTGCTTTTGTACTGTGAGCAGAGTTAAGAATTGTTCTAATTAATATGTTCATAAATGTTAATGAACAGGCAAGTAGTGAAACATTCTGTGCTGTGTTTACTGGGGCCCAAAGCACATGTATTTCCCATTTGGGAACCCCAGTCTGCAAAGTTTTAAGTGGAAAGTATTTTAAGTTAAGATCGGGCATAATTCGATTTTTTCCCCTCGAGTGCTGCAAAGTGATTTTGTTAATTTTTTATTTTCCCTTTTAAGATGAATGACCCTCTCCCTGAGTTTTTTCTGATGCTTTACATGATTTCAGCAATCTTTCTTCATTAACTGGAGCCCCCTTTGTGTCCTGGACATGTATTTGATGGAGATAGGGGAGGATGGGACATGCTGTACTTCAATAAAGCAATTTGATGGTTTAATTAAGGTCACATCGCTGGATTTAGTTGAGCACCTGAGACTTTTGAACCATTGCACTTTGCAGGCTGCTTAATCTTTTAATCCTGCCCAAATTTCTTGCTCTGGGTTGAGTATTCAAGAATTTTCTTGACCCCTTCCTTGATGAACCCAAACCCTTGAAGGAAAACCTTGAAGGACGGGGAAAGATGGATCAGACAGGGAAGTCTGGTAGGTGAAATCAGGGAAGAGGAGAAGATTTTGGAACAAATGCCTTAATATTGCAGCCTCTTTTTCTTCCCACATGTATAAGGTACACACAGCTCTGGAAAACAGAGGAAAAGTACATTCACGTGTAGATTTGATAGAGAAAATTCCTGGAAATATAAGTAAATTTTTCCTTTTCTTTTTTTTTTTTTCAATATGCTACTTGAATTCCAGGAGATTTTCAGGTGCTTCAGTACTGGGTAGGCCCCTGCTTCTCCTAATTTCTCCCCTTTCATTTATTTTTACCCTTACACATAATGTAATAAGGCAACTTGGAAGTCCTGCAGTGTGAGATTCATGGTTGGCTTGATCTTGTTTTTCATTTTTCTAATGGATTTTCCTCCCTAATGCTCGTTTTCTCTCCCAGTCCTTGACATATTCCGAGGAGTTCTTGGTCACCTGTGAATTCCTTATTAATGTGAGCACACTGGAGCAGGGGAAGATTGCCAGCAACGGGAGGAACACTGGGCTAAATGTCACTTGTCTGAGAGCAGCTGCTGTGCAATTGGTGCTGCTTTCTCTTTGTCACCAGAGGAGAGTGGGAAATATTCGTGATAGAAAGCGAGTCTTGGAGAGCCAGCCTTTGTTTTGGGGAGGAATCTTTCTCTTTGAGCTGCACACCTTTGCCACCGGGGTGATCCACGTCTCTGTGTGTGTGTGTGCATTCTGTACAAAGGCTGTAATCAAAGAATTCTTTTCAGAAGTTAGGAAGCCAAGCATTCAGAAGTTCTGGCTGTATCATTTACTTTTTTCTTCCCCCTTTGGTGTTGAGCCTAAGACAGGAGCCTTGTGGAGCAAAGGATTGATTCCAGATGGTTTCATGATAAATCTGTGCATCAGAGGTAAATTAATTCTCAGTGACCTCAGTAACTCCAACACTGATATTTCCAACACCTTCGCTTCTTACATGTGTTTTTTTGTGGGTAACTTTGTTTCAGAAGCTTTAGAAAAGTTCTGGTTTGGAGTTCTGAAAACCAGAAGGAGTATTTCCTACTTTGGAGCAGGATTAGCTTTCTCCTGAAGTGTTGCTCAATTTCATCAGTGTTATAATTTGAAGCACGTGACCCATGGCTGAGGGATGTTGTGTGTTTTCAATGGCTCCAAGTTCCTTCACATCCAAGGGGATTATTATTCTTCAACACCAGCTCCTTACACAACCATCTCTACTCATCCCGGTGACAAAGAATTAAAGAACTTATTTCTGATTAACTCCAGAACATCTATAGCACTTCTAGAGTATTTGTGGCTCTAATTTGGAATACGAAGATTTGTTTCAGCCACAATTTCCTGCATGGTTAAAGGAACTCAACTGTTCTGCCCTGCTTCCTTGCCAGCCAAACTCATCCTATAGGTTGTGTTCCCAAGGCTTTCAGCCATGGAATTGTACAGATTTTTCTCACAATTTGGACCAAAGCTTTATCTTATTTATCTATGAACAGTGTTTCTAATAGATTTTTATTTTTTTTAATTAAGAAGAGGTGATTTGAAGACAAGAGCTGTTGGTTCAGATCACCCTCTGCTTTCACCTCTGTTGGTGCAGCAGCTCCAGCTCTGCTGCTCAGCTTGGGGCTCCTGTGCCTGCCAGGCTGCTGCTGTGGCTCTGTGCAAATCATCATCTGCCCACTAACTGGATACTAAAACCTCATTCCAGTGGGTTTCACTTAATTTTTCCTATAACCTGTTACTGTTGTGAAATGCAAGCTTTCCTGATGCTTTAAAGAAATTTAAGCTCGCAATTTTCGTATCTGACTGGCCTTTTAATTTGAAAAATAAGCTTTGCACTTTATATTTTCCTTAGTGTCTTTTCACTAAATGGTCTTTATCTTTAATTAAAGACCAAACAGAGCCCCCTTGTTCTGGTGAGGATAGAGAAGAAACATTCCTGTTGTGTTTTCTACATTCTGGTGTATGCTCTTGAACCCCTCTTTGAGATCACTTGGGGTTTGCTGAAGGCACGTAAGCTTTTAAGCTGTGATTAATGAAGAGTAATAAGGGTTTAGGGGCTTTTTCACCCACCTGAGGAACAGTGCACTGAGCAGGACTCTTTTTTAGGAAATATTACCAGAGGGTTTGGAGGAAGACAACCTCTAAGGTTCCTTCCAACCTAAACCATTCTGGGGATGGCTTAGGGGATTGGTTCGAACCCAAACCTTTCTGGGATTTTTGTAGCTGTTTATTGCCAGACTAAAATACCTAGAAAGAGGCGAGGGGAGAAGAAGGGCCAAGTCCTTTCTGTGATCTTAACAGCCACAACTGATTTGGGAGGCACTTCCTTGGCATCATTGTCTGCAGGGCAGCTGTTCTATTCCAACCCTCCCAACTGTGTCACATTCCAGGTCTGACTGTGCCTTTTGAGTTGTCTCCTCTCTTATCCTGGCTTTCTCTCCCACAGAGCATGGGCTTCTCACTGCCTGCAGCACCACGAGGAGCCTGCTGAGCGAGTGGAGGGGGAGGACAAGTGAGCTACTCTGGGATGATACCTCAGGTGCATCTGCACAGCCGTGGAATAAGGTCCAGCTGACATGCAAGGCTGGGGGAGCTGTGGAAGAAAAGTGCCCAGAGGAGAACCAGGGATACAGCGCAGTCAGCTGGAGGTTTTACTGGAAGCCACACCCACATGGGATTGAAAGGTGAGGAGCTTTTTATAATTTCATTTTTGGGGTAGATGTTAGATACAGGGAATACACTTTTTTAATAATAAAGAAAACAATCCCAGGATCCCTGAGGCTGGAAAAGCCCTCCCAGCCCACGGAGTCCCAGCTGTGCCCAATGCCCACCTTGTCCCCAGCCCAGAGCACTCAGTGCCACCTCCAGCCCTGCCTTGGACACCCCCAGAGATGGGGACTCCACCAATGTCCCCCTTCCAATTCCTGACTACGCTTTATCCAGCCTTCTGATTGTCTCTTAATAATGTATCTTTAAAAGTTAACTGTGGAACCGCATGTGTTAATTTGCTTGAGTTTAGTAAGTTTACCTAATGTTTAATTTTATGTTGGTTCTGGTGATGAATTGCCCTGGGAATAAAAATTTCTAAGGAGCTGACTCTTACCTGACAGGTTAGAGGTGCAGAGATTGAATGAAATGCTTGAATACTAGAGGCAGATTGGAGTGACATACAGGAACAGGACAAGATCCTTGTAGGAGGCTGAAATCAGATAAATACAGAATGGAAATGGGGAGTAAGAATGAAGTTTTCAAAAGCAGCTTGGAGATGAGATCAGTTATCACATTACTTGATGCTTTTAAATCACAATTCTCTAGAATTCAAGAAATGCCACCATGGGGCTGGATAAAACATTCTTAACGAGGGTTTGCAGGGGATATCCAAACACATGAGAGTAATGTTCCCTTCCAGCCTTTTGTTATCTGTTTGCAGCTGATGGAGAGCATCCTTTCAAGGGTTGAAATTGGGGATAAAATTGTAGCTGGCAATTAGTGGCAATTAGAAAGAGAGTGTGAATTGTCTTCCATGCATCAGAAACAGAGCTGCTCTTGTTGGGTTTTAAAAGGGAAGCATCTGATGTGGGAGGCAAAGGTTGGGTAATTTTCCAGGTGTGACATTTAAGTATTTGCTCATCACACGGCTGCCTGAAAGGGTTTCTGCCCTGTGGGGAATGGGGGTTATTAAATGTTGCAATAGATTTGCAGTTTGTGTTCTTGATCATCTCAGCAGTACAACCTGACCTTTTATTTGTGTCACCACCTAAAACTTGATGTAATTAATTCCAGTGCATAAGATTACTGTTTCACACCTGTTTCCTTTGTCAGCAAGCCTGGTTAATTAACATTTGTGCTGGTGATTCTCAGTGAAATCTCCAAATATATACAAAAGGCAACATTAAAATAGTTTATTTCTGGGGTAGTTTCTTTTGGTTGGTTGGTTGTTTTTTAATATTAAATGTTTTAGCACATTCTCTCTTAGCTGTTACTCCCTCTGCCAAGGTGGGTGCCACAGGCCTGGTGAGGTTGACTTAACAGAGAATAAAATTACTGTGAGGATTTTAGGGTTGTACTTGTCCTGGTTTGTAAGAGGTGTTTGCTAAGGAAGGCAGGAGCCTCCCTCAGAATGAAAAATATAAACCCCCTCCCTCTGAATTATTATAGTTTTGAAATTAAGGGGCTCTCAGGCAAAGATATGAGGATAGGAATAACAGTTCTTTATTACTATATATAAATAATAATTAAATAAAAAAAAACCCAAACAACCTACAAACCCCCTAAATCTTATATGGAAAATTAAAATAAAATACAATAGTCCAAAAACACTGACAGAGTCAGAATACAGCTTGGCACCCTGTGGGTCGGGCTGTTGGTAGCAGTCCCATTAAATGGTGGCTGCAGTTTTCTAGGAGTGGCAGATGTGGCTCTGTTGGAGCAGTGATTCTGTAGAAGGGTGCAGTTTTCCTCTGAAGGTCCAGTGGTGGTGTAGATGCGTCTGAGCTTCCTCTGAGAATCCAGTGGAAAATCTGCCTTGCTGTCCCAAATCTCAGATTATATCCAGGTAGGGATGCTTGGCTCCTCCCCCTGGCTGGAGCATTTCCCAGTGGGATGATGGAATTTTATCAGTGGCACTCACTGGCCATGAGCAGAAGATCTCTCCCTGGAGGGAGGATGGGTGGTGGAAGAGGCAAGGAACACTGGCCCAGCTGGTTTTATCAGATGGTAATGGAATGCATACTTTTGGTGACATCTTGCAACGCAAGATATTTCCTGGGCTTTCAGTTACCAGGGGTAGTCAGTGTCAGGAGTAAACTCTCATTTGTGTCAGGAGTGGAGCAGCAAAACCTTCCCAGCATCATCAGCTGATAAAAACTTGCTCAGAAAACTCCACAGGTTGATCCTGTTGCTTGATAGGTTCCTGTGCTAGGTTAGGTGTTATCTGGGCAGAAAATTCCTTTATTTTTGTGGAGACAACACATTTACAATCAACCTAGACAGGAAGTTTTAAGTTACTTTTTATTTTGCTATTTTAAGAGCATGTCCCAAAATCACCCTCATTTACCAAGTCAAATGATAACACAGAAAATTCAAACTGAACGGGCTGATCATTATTTATAGTCTACATTTAACTTAATTTTGTAAGGCCTAACGAGAATTAAAGTTACATCCAGGTTGTATTTGTGCAAAATTGTAAACATCAAGGAATTCTGACAAATTATTAGCATATTTCTATTTAACATTGCAAGTGTTGTTCTCTAATAAATTTAAATTGAAAGCAAAATGCTCAGATATAGAAAAGTGTTAAAATATTTATTCTATTACAACATGAGCCATCCCAACCAATTCAAGAAATTGTTGTCTCATAGGTGATCCAGGTAGGTCTGTTTTCAGTACTGCTCTTATTTCTTGCCCCACCACTTCAAGGAAAAAATGATACTTCAGAAATTCAGAGTTGCAGCAAGCTTTTGGAATAATTCTTTTCCCAAGTGTTTCTCAGTGTAGCCCTATATAATCTATACCACACATACACTCACAAAATAGGTGTAAAGCAATTACGTTAAAATCAGTTTTCAATCATGGCAATAAAATGTTTTTCTCGTGCTGTACTCAGCCAAACTCTTTCAAATGCTGGCTGGATTGTGGAGTTCCCTCAGCATTAGCTGTGGTTTGCACTCCAGTCCTAGAGGAGGATTGGAGTAGGAGCTGTAGAAAGCAAAATACTTGTGTCATTATTTTTCATCCCTTCAAAAATGCTCTTTTTCTCTCAGGTTTCCTCAAGCAAATGTGGTAAATTATTTTCAAAACTCGGAGTCACTGTTTTCTTCCATCCTCAAATTAAAAGCCTCCACTTGTTCTTGAGGGCAGACGTAGCAGCAAAGCTCTTTCTATTTTTTTAGTGTAGAATGATCGCATGGCTGCTCAACTCCTACCTCCAACTAGATTCAGCTCCTAATTAAAAAAGAGAAGAAAAAAACTCAACCTTTATGCGTGGAAGTACCTTTTTGCTTTTCATCCCTAATTGAATTCACAGAGTGTTGTAAAAGATAATGTTGTTATGAATATTGGCCCTTCTGCAGGCTTGAGGGCTGAAGTCTCATCTTGAGCTGATTATAAAAGCAGTGTTGGAGAAAGCTCCTCAAGTGGTGGCTGATAACCTTAGTTCAGCATTTACTGGCATGTAGCTTACACACCTCTTCCTTAGCTTTTCTTCCCTTCCCCAAAGCTGACAGGCACTTTAGATTTATGTAGAGATTTCCTGGAAACTTTTTATTTCTTAGCAGTGGCACCTATGCTGATGTCTGGAAGCTTGATTGGAATCAATAAATGTAATGAGTAGTAAGATTAATTCTCCCAGCACTCCAAAATATTTTGGCAGTTGCATTAAACTTTCAAACCCTGTATAAATTTCTCAAGCAAATTTATTTAGTGAACTCCAGTTATGGCTGTCTTGGACAATACATGAATGTAATAAAAATGTGGTTCAGAAAAGGGAAGGGTGGGGTGGAAGCAGATGCTCAGGGCTGCCCAAAGTCAGGGGAACAGCGAAGTGCTGGCACTTGTGAGTCACATCTCATGGGTTTCATTTAGAAAGAGAATACTCAGTGAACTCCCTGCAGCACATGGGAATATCTTTTGGTCATTTTTCTTTTCATAGAATCATGGAATGGATTGGAAGGGACCTTGAAGGACATCTCATTCCTGCCATGGGCAGGGCCACCTTCCACTATCCCAGATTGCTTCAAGTTTGGTCTTGGACACTCCCAGGGATCCAGGGGCAGCCACAGCTGCTCTGGGCACCCTGTGCCAGGGCCTGCCCACCCTCACAGGGAACAATTCCTGCCCAATGTCCCTTCTATCCCTGCCCATCCCCTGTGTCCTGTCCCTCCATCCCTTGTCCAAGCTCAGGTAGAATAATCTGGCTCAAGCTGCCCTTTAGGAAAGTTGCTTTGTCACACAGAACAAGTCACATATAAAACAGATAAAGTGGTGTTACAAAACCTGAGGGATTCCATCCCTCAAACTCTTCAAGTACAGCTTTCTCTTTGAGACAGCTGAAAATGATCAACTGTTACCCAGTCTGGAATGGTCAGCTTTTGACTGACTCACAATAGCTCAGTCCTTCCTTTTTCAGTTCAAGTCCATAGGTGGTTCTTGAGCTGTCCAGGAAACGAGGTCTTCCTGAGCTGAAAAAAAATCCATGCTTGAACAGATTGGTTTGACAATGTGTACTTTTGCATATTTGAGATAATCAGTAGCAGGATGGAATATTTAAATTCCTGCTTTTATTCAAGCAGCTGAGGTGTTTAAATAGTGGATTTCACATGTCAGACTGCATGAAAGGTGATTAGAGGCTGATAGTTCTGGAAGTCTCACAGCCTCCTGTATATCTAAATTGTCAAGAGCAATTGTTGCTGTTACCTTGCAATAATACTCTTGCTTTAGAAAGGATGGTGTAACTATTTTTTTTTTTTTTTAACATAAGAGTAATAATATTTAGCACAAAAAATCAATTCTGGAAAGATATTGGCTGTGTATTCACTGAAGGCTTTGCTGTTTTTTGTGATTGGCCTGCATGAAGAAATTTCCTTTGCCAGTGTTCATTTTGCAGAATATAAAAGCTATTGTGGTGTGCTGTAATCAGAAAGACAACTTATAACAATATTAATAAATTTAAAAGAATAAATGTTAACACATTTATTAATTTATTAAAATAATCCTGATGCTTGTGATTTATTTGTATGATAAGGAGAGGGAAGCATAATGGCCTTGGATTTATTTGAGCATTTTGCCAGAAAAATGTAAACTGAATGTGTGTATCTTATGACCATGTACAAGTCTCTTTGAAGCTGCCCAAACCAGCTTAGAGAGGAAGTTTCTTTTAGGTGCCTTAGAGACCTTGAAAGGCTGTAAGTTGCCTTCTGTGTCATTTTTTCTAATTCAGATTATTGGTGTCACTATTAATAAATAAGTTTTTCCAGAAGCAATTCCTCAGCACCAACCTGCCCTTGGCCTGTGCAGTGTCAGTTCTGTGTTTCTGGGATTCCAGACCTATCAGCTTCCAGCTGGATGCGGGGTCTCTCAGATGGAATCAAAAGATTCTGTGATATCCACCCGCAAACTTCTTGAGAAAACAATAATCACCTCTGACACAAGTTAAAAGGAGGATTTTTGTACCAAAATCTCACCCTGGGAGACTGTCAGAGACTCGAGGGCACTAATTTTGTTGCTGTTGCACAGTGAGACACCTTGTCCAGGGGTTCTAATGACACACATCTGGTGTATGTGTACCCATTCAAGCCACTACCTTTGGGTAAATCCTCTTGGCTGAAGTGTCTTTTTGGGAAACAGACAGTGGGTGAGGACTTTGGAGAAGGATTCTATAGCGAGTTTTTGGCCTCAGATCTTCACCGGTGTGTTTTAAAGAAGTTAGGAGGAACTTTAGCAAAGAAACCTTTCCATGGACAAATGATGGATTAGAAAGTAGGAAATCGAGGTTAAAAGCCTGGGATCAGTGCTCATGAGGGAAGGAGCTCACCACTGGAGTGAGTAGCACATCAGGATCTCTGTTGCTCCCTATATCCTGAAAAACAGGATTATTGTGGATACATGAGGATATTTAGAGATGCCACTAAGTTGGTTAGGGAGTTCTGAAGGTAAGACCTGCCAAGGAAGATCTGCAGAGGACCTCGTGAGAGGGATTGCTGTTAAAATGCCAAGTGATATTCAGTGTAATTGCCAAAAGAGAAGTAATTTTGACTTCATCTTTGAACTGATTGTTGCCATTCGGGAGCAGGAGCATTTGCAGTAGGTGGTTCCATGAAAATGTCTGTTCAAGATTAATGAATACATTAAAAATGTGCTGTGTGGAAGGCAAAGAGGAATCAGTTGTTCACTGCAGCTTTAAGGACCTCAGCCTAAGCTTGAGGAGCCAGGGCTCAATGCAAACAGGAGAGGGGAGTTTTCACCCCATTGGGACAATTCCAGGGGATACTGAAAGTTCACACACACTAAAGGGAAGAGCAGATGTGGTTTTAGAGGAGAAACCCACTGCAAGTTACCGAGCACCTGAACTGAACATGGCTTGATAGAGACCTTGTCTGGAAATGGTACACAGAGAAAAAGGTTCAAGGATGTGTGGGTTTTCTTCTTTCCTTGTTTCACTGCCTTGGCTTGTGCTTTTGATACGATTGGAGGTGAAGAACTGGCTTACCTGGTTCTGGGAGGGCTGAGGTTTCTTTGCTTGTTCAGCTGGATGCTGAGGAGGCTGAGGGCTGAGCTGATCATGGGCTGTGCACTCTGCTCTGTGAGCAGGGACAGGACCCAGGGAACATCTGGAGCTGTGACAGGAGGGTTTAGGTTGGAGATCAGGGCAAGGTTCTTCCCCAGAGGGTGCTGGCACTGCCCAGGGAATGGGCACAGCCCCGAGGCTGCCAGAGCTGCAGGAGTGCTTGGACAGTGTCCCAGGGATGCCCAGGCTGGGATTGTTGGGGTGCCTGTGCAGGGACAAGAACAGGATCAATGATCCCTGTGGGTCCCTTCCAACTCAGGGTATTCCATGAGCCCTCCAGCCTGCTCTGGTACGGTCTTTCTAATTCCTGGCACTGTGCTGAGTGTTGCCATGGGATCTGTCTGAACAGGAGCAGGCCCAATATCCCACAATGCCCATTCTCCATCTCAGCAGCAAATGCATTTTTGTTGCTTTTAGCAGGTTCCCTGTCAGAAATGAGAGCACGTTTGGGATGTACATGCCTCTGCAATTTCTCTATGGGAGTGCAAGCTTAAATAGAATGAGGTAAACTGAGGATTGAGCTCTGTTGATGAAGATTTCAGATTGTTATTTCTGCCTGTTGGCTGCAGTTCATGAGAAGGGGTTTGACCGATACGGAACTTGCCTTCAGGAATGTTCACTCCAGCCAAGTGTTCAGGCAGGAGTGCTCCCATCTTCCAGGAGTAAATCCCAAGTGTCAGGCTGGGGTTGGCATTTTGACACACACCTGAACGGCACCTGGGGCTTACACAGGCAGATTGACCCTCCTGAACAACAGGGAAGTCACTGCTGTCGAAAATGTCATTCATCTTATTTAAGCTTTTAGATTCAGCATGATGCTCCTTTGTTTGACATTGCAGAGAAAACCCAGGATTGCTCATACCTTAAAGGTTAAACTTCTTTACTGGTGGATGAATTCATCTTTCTGATAGCTTTATATAATCTTTCAGACATGACACAAGAGTCTTGTGCAGCGGTTTGGTTTCCGGGGGCTTCTCTGTTGCTTGTGCATCTAATATCAGTTCTTGACAAAATGTGAAATTTGAACTTGTCATTTTATGTAGAAGAAAAGAGAGACATTTCAAATGTTTTTTAATAAGTACTGGTCCTTCTCTCCAGGGAAGCCCACTCATGAATGTCTTAGAGCAATCCTGATTGAGATCTCTGCCCCAGAACACATTCTTGGACCGGTTTCACATTTTCACACCCAGATCTCTGTTACCAACTCTGTTTACCTTGGAAAATAAGCTAAAAAAAATTTCCTAGAATGGTTTCAATTGGAAGGGCCTTAAACATCATCTAGTCCCAGCCTCCATCTATTCAATATGTTTAATTTTCAAAAGAAGACAAGGCTTTATTTGTGTGCCTCAGACCTCTCTTGATGTATCAGATGATTTAAATTCCAGCTTAAAGGAAGTCCCTTAAGCAGGAAGGTTTTCCTCTCTACTTCAATTCAAGCAGAATGTCAACAGAAGAAAAAGCTCTTCTCACTCTGTGCAATAACACTGTAAATCCTGTTGTGTCCTTGGGGGTCTCTTGGCATCTTGCTGAGAAGAGAGAGGTTTCCCACAGGAGGAGACTCTAACAAGGATGTATCAAATGCTCCACATGTGCATCAATGAAGGCTCTGAATGTTCAGGTCAGCCAACATGGAGCTGGAACATGAAAAGTGAGCTTTAATTGAGGAGTAGTAGTACTGGCAGACATTGTCTTACTGCTTTCCAGAGAACAATTATCTATCAAACAAAATTCTGGGTAAGAACACCCGTGTACAGGGTTCTGTGTCAGTGCAGCAATAATCTCTTGGAAGTGGCTGTTGGCTTGAAAAACCTTTAAGGCTTTTCCAAGAGGCTGTGCCTGACTGGATAAGGATTGAACATTTAATGGCTCTTCATTATCCATGGGAAGTTTGTGTTCCCAGATCTTAGATAAGCTGCTGTCTTTGAAAGTATAGACCTGAATCTCTTTGGCCCTTCAGTCTGGGGAGAAGAGAAAGGGCAGAAGGACATAGTGTGCATCACAGGGGCTTTGTTTGCTGCTGAGCAGCTTGGGCACAGACACAGCCTGAGCCCCTGGCTCTCTGCTGACCTGTTTGCCACCACCCCACCCCAAACCCTGCAGAGGGGGCACCTCCAGCACACAAGCACTGCAGCCACTCACACTTCAGGGATCTTGAGCTGCTCCTGGGTTTTTTTTTGATTTCTGTCTGGAATTTCCTGTTCCTCAGAATCATAGAACCATTGAGGGTGGAAAAGAACTCATCGAGTCCAACCTTTAACTGAACACCACCTTGTAAAGGTACTTCAGCTGGCCCAGAGCACAGAGGCCAGAGCCCCTAACTGGGATGAGAAATGTGCTGGATTCCCTGCAGAGTTTGAGACAGCTCCAATCTTCTTGAGGGCATTGAAGATAGGAACAGTTTGGTGGTCATAGAAATGTGCCTGCCTCTAGGATGGGATCTGGAATCCCAGAATGGCTTGGGTTGGGAGGGACCTTAAAGCCCATTCAGTCCCACCCTCTGCCATGGGTATGGACACCTTCCACTATCCCAGGGTGTTTTAAGTTCCGTGCAACCTGGCCTTGGACACTTCCAGGGACCCAGGATTGTGGGAACACAAGGTTCATCTCCGGCTGCCCTGGAGGCTCAGGGACCTGAGCAGGGGTCTCAGAGACCCTGGCACACAGCCCAAAACACCTGTGGGTTGGATTTTAGCCCATGGGAATGATTGCCAACCTTCAAAGATGAATTACAGGTCACAGGAGTTTAAATAGAGCAGTAGTGAGTTTGTCACAGAGTGTAAAAGTAGTTTTTGGGTTTTAGTACAGGGGGCTGTGTGGTGCCAAGATGGAGGAACCTCGTGGCTTTTGAGTTTCTTCCTTCTTTTTCTTCTTCTCTCCATCTTTTTGGTGACGAGAAAATAATTGATTAGTTTAGAGTAGAAACTGACTGTCTAGTATAGAGAATAGGTATTGGAGACAATTAGTAAATAATCTGTAGGTAACTTTTAGTATAAAAGATAAACACCCCCTCTGAGGGGGGAGAAGGCCTTTGACCTTGCTGCTGGAAGGAGCTTGGTGGGTCAGAAAGAAAATGTTTCAGATAAGAATGAATGAACAACCTTGAGAATGAAACCTGAAGAGTTTCTGCTCTTTTCTTCCACCTCGGGCTTGGAAAAGGACTTTGCTAAATCAGGGAATTTCTACAAAATAGCAGAGAACCCGAGACAGGGTCAGTTACAACTTCTCTGGGCACCCTCACAGGGAACAATCCCTTCCTATTACCAATCTAAACCTTCTCTCTTTGGGTTTTGAAGCCAGTCCCTCCCATCCTGTCACTACAGAGGAGCCCATGTGTTTTAAGATCCAAAGATTAAATGATTGACTGCTTCCCTGCAGGCCAATATTATGTCCCTTGGTGTCCATGGGTAACTTCTTCCTGAATGCTGGAGACAAGTTGGATGCAAGTGTGGAAGTCTGACAAGTGTGCCCGAGTTATCAACTCAACTTCCCAGCAGATGAACACAACATATTCTTAAATTATACATGTGGAGATAATTAGAGCTGCAGTGTTGATGTTCCTATTTCTCAACCCATGTTCCCTAACCTTAGCTTGAATTAAGATCAGACAAAATGCACTTGGTCCCCAGCTCAACCACAAATTTAACTGCCAAAGTTCTGTTTTTCTGTGGAATCTGTATTTGTAGCCTTCAAATCCTTGGCTGTTTTCATTTCCTGCCTTTAGTTTTTGGGTGGGTTTTGTTTGCTTACTTTATTATTATTATTACCTAATTGGTTTCTATAGAAAATTTCAATGCAAAAGCAAACAAAGCATTTTCTTCTTTCCATTTAGCAAATGTTACCTGCAACGTTGCAGTGCTCTCATGAATGGGTTAGCCTAACTTTTCAAATTTGAAATTTATATCCAACCATTTTGAAGGATGGGTGCCTGGATATATATGCTTAGATAATGAGTTTACAGAAACAGATAAAACAGCTTCTCAGAGCTGATTTGGAGAATGCTGCTTTCGTGTTTACACTGGAATTGTTGTTTTGTTGTGATATCTGTGTAGTCGTGAAGGGCTTTAAATTGTAAAGGCAGAGAGATTCAGGCCAGGAAGGGGCTTTCCTATGCAATATTTGCATTATAGCTGAGAGCTCAAAGTGGTTTTGCAGTAGTTTATTGTCCCTCTTTCCCGATTTTTCCTTGTGTCTGGAACCCCTGGCCAGAAGGGGTTCAGGGACTGTCACAAATACAAAAATCTTTGGGGAGAGAGTTCCTGCCATGGGAATCTTCAGTGCTTTGCTCTCCCAGGCTCTGCCACTCTCCAGGCCCAGAGTTTGCATTTCACTGAAGTAAGTGACCTTTTCTGCGTATAATCAATTTATCTTAAAACCAGGAACTTGAAGGATTACATTGATTTTTAGAGGAAGGTATTGTAATAAGAACAGGGAAAATAGGGGTGGGGAAAAAAGTTGTAAGAATTTCCACTTATTTTTGTTGTGAAGACAGGTCAGTCACTGCTGTGGAATCTGCATGTATTTAATGTGCTTTGTGTCTTTAGAGGCAGCTTCAGAAATGTTGAATTTTTTTTTTTTACACTGGGACAAGAACAAAACCAAGATAGATTTCCACGGAAAAGATTAACAGCCGGGGTCAGAGAGGAGAAAAAAGGTGTGCCCAGGCCATGCCCTGTGGCACTGAGGCTTTGCAGCAGCCCTGGAACAGCCTGAAGAAACTCTGAAAGCAAACGTGCCACCAGCAGAATCCCAGATGTGAGATGGGCCCTGACAACCTCATTTAAAGCCTGGTCCTTAGCAAGTCCAGGCCAAGCCGTGTGCTACTGCCATGGGGCTAATATGTGAGTGTAATCCAATCTCCAGTTCTTGATGATTCCTTGTTGGCTTTAGAGTTGATTTCCTTTTACCAGTGGCCCTACTAATACTTCCCTCAACGTGCTGATTGCCAAGGTTATGATTTTTATCAGAAGTCCAGCAGTAACGGGAATTTCACAGCAATTTTAATCACTCTTTTAGCCATGGAGTGATTTTTTTTTTTTTTATTTCTTTATTGCTGTCATCAAGACAAGGTATATTCCGACATCCACTTTAGACCAAGTAAATGACATCATTATAATCATCAAAGGTAGTAATGGGCACATAAATTTTTCAGTGAGGAAGCAGTGGAGATGAAATGACATCCTGCAACTGTGTCGGATTTCTCCTGATATCCAAGGGCTTGGAATGGTGTTCACAATCCAAACTTGGCATAGGTGGCATCCCCAAACATTTCAATATGTTCTCTAAGATATAATGAAAATTATTTTGTTGCATTGAGAGTTGCCTTTTCCCTTTCTCCCAAGAGAAGCTTCTTTCTAAAACCCAATTTTTCTAGGGAATGCTGCATTTGTAGCATTCAAATCCTTGGCTGTTTTCATGTCTTTCCTTTAGATTTGGGAGGGGATTTTTTTTTTTGCTCTATTAACGTCATTTTTATTATTTATCTGATTGGTTTCTTTAGAAAGTTTCAATGCAAAAGCAAACGAGGCAATTTTTTCTTTCCATTTAACCAATACAACCTGCAGGAGCAAGGTTGAAGTGCTCTGGGATAGGCTAAGTTTTCAAATTTGAAATTTATATCCAAGCATTTTGGAGAGTGGATGCCTGGATAGATGTGCTTAGATAATTAGTTTTGATTGAACTGAATTATAATTAATGTAAACAAAGAGACAAACTCCACAGTCCAGCAAGAACATAACTTTTTTAAACAAAAAAAGGAAAGTATTTCCTGTGGATGCATTTCAGATCATTTAGTTGGGGGTTGTTGTTCTGGAGAGTAAACTAGCATGACTAAGGAAAAATAAGGAGCAGACTGGGATTTCCAAGGGGAGAAGGAAACAATGGATTTTTTAAACAACAGAAGTAGGAGCACCAGGGCATTATAAATACTGGAAATCTGCTGGGTTATCGTGCTGAAGGGCTGTATTGCCTTGTAATGTGCATGGTTAACACCCTACGTGGTTTTTTTTTCATAAACTCTTCAAAATACTCCGTTTACTTCTTGACATGCCATTTTTCAAGGGATGTGCCTGTTATTGTTTATTCCTGTCTACTAGCCTGTAGTTATTATTTTAATGACAAGGCATTAATTGGGCTGTGTCATGTTGGGGTTTTGCTTTCTCCAGACTGTGACCTCCTAGAACAGATGGGCCTTCACACCTGAGTTGTCTTGTGGTGACTCTGCTGTGACTCACCCCCACTGTTTTCCTGCTGAGATTCTTGGAATCAGAATATCCCAAGTTGAAGGGGATGCACAGGGATCATCCAGTTCAATTCCTTTCTCCTCACAGGACTACCCAAGCCTCAGTTCTGTGTCTGAGAGTGTCATCCTGGAGCTCTGGCAGAATTAGGGCCGTGCCCATTCCCTGGGGAGCCTGTTCAGTGCCCCATGACCTATGGGGGAAGAACCTTTCCCTAAAATCCAGCCTAAATCTTCCCAGGAAGAGAAGGGAGCTACTATTTCATAGATTACTCAGCTTTGCCTCAGCAGAACAGAGTGGGAGAAGATTTCTCTTTTATGTAGCCCTTCAGTGACTCTACAATTTAGGTTAAAATATTTTGGGGTACAGTGTAGGATTCTCATTGACATTTACCAACTGTCCTTTGAGCAGGGGTGAAAGCTGGAGATCCTCCCCTCAGAACACAGCGTTCCTGCTCACCCCTATTCCATATTCCATGGCAAAGCAGCATGATGCCATTCAGATGTGTTAAATGCTGCCTGCTGCCAGGGTGACTTCAGAGCAAAACTGTAGCTGGAAGCTGTTTTGGATGTTTCTCCCCTTTTTACACAAGATATTCTAATAATAAACACCCCATGAACAAACAGTTCTGGGATTCTGTTAGGCAGAAGGTAGAGGGAGCAGATTTCAAGCCCAAGGAAATTGGATTTCCTGATCATGCAAATGAGATAAAATAATATTGCAGAGATGCACTGGGCAGGCCAGAAATGTGTGTTGACAATCAGGTTTATTTTTCAGTTATGAAGAATTCAGTTTGAGAGGGGGGATTAATAGAATAATAGAATAACAGAAGGAGGGTGTTCCCAGGAGGAAGAGAGGGTTCTTTAGCAACCACCTACTGGAGAAGCTGGAAGTCTCCTTGTCTTCCATGAGTAATGACCTGGAATGGACAGCTCTAATTCCCTCCTTTAAAAATGCATTGGAAACTTAACCAGTCCTCCTTGTGCCTGGTGGAGCATCTGCAATCCCACGAAATGCCTGTCAAAAGCTCTGCTCTGTAACCCTGTGAGTTGCTGCTGCTTATGGAGCTTCAATAATTGAATGCCCAAAGTTTTTGTCCTTCCCTCAAGACCTGAGCTGCAAAATTGCTTTAAAATTTGATTGGTTCTTCTTTTTTTTTTTTCTTTCAGTTTTGCAGAGCTTTTAGTACTTGAATCAAAATAGCCATGAAATAAGTGGTGTAATGTGTCAGGGAGGATTCTTGGTAGTCAGTGGAACATGAGCACCACACATTTCTTTGTCTGGAACAGTGGAGATGAGGAGCTTCCAGAAGACTCAGAATTGCCCCATTTTCCCTCCTTTCCCAGCATGAATCCTTTGGGAAGCCCTGAAGAAGTGTCAAACGTCAGGGTTGGATGTGGAGGCATGTCTGGGAAGAANTGAGAGGGGGGATTAATAGAATAATAGAATAACAGAAGGAGGGTGTTCCCAGGAGGAAGAGAGGGTTCTTTAGCAACCACCTACTGGAGAAGCTGGAAGTCTCCTTGTCTTCCATGAGTAATGACCTGGAATGGACAGCTCTAATTCCCTCCTTTAAAAATGCATTGGAAACTTAACCAGTCCTCCTTGTGCCTGGTGGAGCATCTGCAATCCCACGAAATGCCTGTCAAAAGCTCTGCTCTGTAACCCTGTGAGTTGCTGCTGCTTATGGAGCTTCAATAATTGAATGCCCAAAGTTTTTGTCCTTCCCTCAAGACCTGAGCTGCAAAATTGCTTTAAAATTTGATTGGTTCTTCTTTTTTTTTTTTCTTTCAGTTTTGCAGAGCTTTTAGTACTTGAATCAAAATAGCCATGAAATAAGTGGTGTAATGTGTCAGGGAGGATTCTTGGTAGTCAGTGGAACATGAGCACCACACATTTCTTTGTCTGGAACAGTGGAGATGAGGAGCTTCCAGAAGACTCAGAATTGCCCCATTTTCCCTCCTTTCCCAGCATGAATCCTTTGGGAAGCCCTGAAGAAGTGTCAAACGTCAGGGTTGGATGTGGAGGCATGTCTGGGAAGAAGCCAGGATAATTTTTCCTCTCAAAATCCCCTGTTCTGTAACCTGCTGTCCAACCCCCTTCCTTCCCACATTAAGGAATTGCTTCCCAAACTCCAGCCAGTCCATGGAGCTGCCAGTGCATGTCCCCAAGGCCATAATCAGGTTGGGTGAACCAATTACAGCAATGTGTGATAATTAAAAATCCAGTAGGACTTTGTTACCTTTCCACTAATTAGGGCAGGTTTTACACCTCAATAGTTAGTTAATATTAATTGGTGGTTCTAATTTAACATTCAGGCTGAGTACTTTTGACCATGTAACTGCTGAACACTGCAAATCTGAGCCTCCCCAGTGCTATTTTTTATTTCTAAGTTTTAAGTAAATAAGTGAAGTATAGAAAGCAAATTGGACATAAACTCCTGTTGGAAGCAGATCCTTTTCAGAAGCTTAAACCTTTTCCAGCTTTCCCAGAGATCTTTGTGCCAAACATACTGGGAAAAAAAAATTCATTTGTTTCCCGTGGCATGAAAAAGTTCTAGGCTTTTTTATTTCAAATAATTTAATTTAATATTTATTTTAAAATAAAATGAGTGAGTGGTTTTCAAAGTAACCCAGAATGGTTTGGGTTGGAAGGACCTTAAAGATCATCCAATCTCACCCCCTGCCATGGGCAGGGACACCTNTCCTGTCACTCCAGTTCCTGATGCAGGGTCCTTCTCCAGCTTCCCTGTACCCCTTCAGGCCCTGGAAGGAGCTGGGAGGTCTCCACACAGCCTTCCCTTCTCCAGGCTGAACATTCCCAGCTCTCCCAGCCTGACTCCAGAGGGTTTTCTCCCATAATTTTCTGGCCCATTTTGATCAGATTGTGGCTCATGCTTTTTTACTGTATTCTGCTAAAAATGTACCCACCACCTGTGGGTTAAATTCATTACTTATGGGCTTTCCCTTGTTGATTACCTCTGTGTTAGTTTATGTTTGTGAGAGACTGACAGATTTGGAGATTTGTTGTTTGTCATTATATTTATAGGTATAATAACATATTCTCAGTTAATTCTCAATTAATTACATATTCTCAGTTTACTGTTCAATCTGAGTCTCCTAAGCTTTGGTCATTGTGAGCAATCTGTGCCATCTCCCTCCTCTTCTGTCACCCTGCCCCTCTACTGCCATGTGCATCATCATTCCAGAGTGATCCTAATATTTGGAGATTTTAGCTGAGCTTTGTGATTACTTTCCTGAGTACCTGTGTACTTCTGGGGTGCTGAGCTGGGGTTTTGGGGCTTTTTGAGATGTGGGGCTTGTCACAGTGAAATTTTCATGAGGCTGGGAAACTTATCTCCCAGATTTCCATTTTTCTTCACAATGGAAGCTTTGGAGAGTGGGAATACAAGAATCTTTCAATGAAACAATGTCTCTTGCAATTCTGATTGTAAAATATGGGCTCTCACAACTGCTGGGGATTTGAAACAACACCAGGTGAGGAATTTGATCTGTTTGAAGTTTCATTAACCTATTTTTAGTGCCCAGGAACCATGAATGCTCTTTCTCCAGAATACAATGGTAGGGGGAGAACAAAAATTATGCTTATACAAAACATTTTGTCTTTTGTCTGCAAAAGGGGTCAATCTCCCTTCCCAAAATTGTTCCAGTTGCTTGAACATCTGCTGAAGTGGATGTTCAGGTCATGGTGAGAGCTGCTGGCTGCTGCCTGGTTCTGAAGGTTTGATCCCCAGCTGCCTATTGATTAATTCTAATAAATTCTCTTTGGGAAAAGAGGCCATTTCTTCTTAAATGTCCAGTGCACAGCAGGAGCTCAGTGGTGATGGCAGGAGCTTTCCTCTCCCTGCCTGTGGTTTTCTGTTGTCCCTTGTGTTTCATGGTAGCAAAAGCACGTTGTTCTATAGAAAACATAAAAATCAGCTTTGCAAATTGCTGAAACCTTTTCATTTAAACAATTAAGCCACGTGGAGTATTCTCTCCAATGTCTCCCTGAATAGCAATGACCCCCATTAAAATGGTTATTGAGTTCTTCTGAGTTGCATAACCTACATATTCATGGCACAACTGTTATAATTAACTCAATTTTTATTGGCTCCGTGGCTTCAGAGGGATTTATGCTGAACATAGGGACACACAGCTCCAGGTTGGTGCCTTCCATTCAACTCCTGCAAATCTCAGCATGGCTCAAAATTGGCCTCTCAGAGCCAAACTTTAAAGGTGATTTTGAAGGTGGGCTGAGAGATTAAATAAAAAGCAACACAGAGCAGGACTGGCTTGGGTTTGGAGTGGGTTTTACAAAGCAACAGGAGATTTTGGGGTTGGCAGAAATAAGGAGTTTTGCTAATTTCCATTTCTCTTCAGATCAGGAGAATTTCCATCATTTCTTTGTGAAAATATCTTTCTAAGTCTTCCTTAGGGCTTTTCTATCACTATTTTACCACCTAACCTAACAGATATTTTCTAGAAGTTAACTTATGAGCATATGACGAGTTTTCTTAAGATCTAGAGGGGAAAAAAAAATCTACTCATCAGCCTTGAGGTAAAATTCTTATGGTAACTGAGTTAGAACAGAGGAAACCTTTGTGAAATATGGAGAGTGGCTGTTTCCCTGATGGACCTTGCACAAAGGGGGTTGTCTCAGTGAGCTGTGGAAGGAACTGGATTTCACAGTGGCCATACCTTCACAATATTTCCCAAATTCAGCTTTTGGTGAGCAGCATTCCCAGGTACCAGTGTTCACTTCCCCCCTCCTCTGGCTACCAGCAAATAATTCCACAGAGGGAGGATGAGGTTCAGTGACTCCAGCTCCTTCAGGTGTCATCAGGGGCTGCCCTTGGGAGGCTCCAGGAGTCCTCCATCAGGAAATAAGCATCTGAGCTGGGATGAGCCAAGTTTTGTGCCAGCCAAACTGTTGGATTTGTAGGGCTGCTCTTCCCAGATGACACTGCAGGCTGAAGTTGATCCCTAACTCACCTGAGTTCTGAGAGTGAATTTTGGAGGAGCTTTAAAAGCATTTCTGAACTAGCCCTTTGTCAGGAAGCGTGGCTCCACGCTGGTGGAACTCTGCCTGAGAGCAGAGCCCCTCACTCACTGGAGCAAAGCTGTCTCAGGAAGTCTATTTGTAAAAAGTAAAATGTGTATGTGATGATAAACTGAATTTATTCCACATAAGGTAATGTGCATCTGCCTGCACACACATTGGCTCATTGATCTCCACTAGAAAAAGTCAGATTTCACTTATTTCTCCTCATTCCCAAAGTTCTTCCAGTCACTCTGCTTCTTTTTAACGTGATTAGAGCTTGACTGCAGCTCTTGCTGTGGTTTGGCCAAATTGTTGATAATGCTTGATTATTTTATTTCTGTTGTTATTTCCAATGGTGAGATATAAAGTTGTGTGAAGCAAATTCTGAGTAATCAGAGCCCTTTATGCACTCTTACCTCTGAATTTGTCTTTCTCAGGTCAGGCAGTTCCTAGGGTGTTGTTCAGTGTAGAAATTGTTTGAAGCAAGCTGTATGAAACAAAATGCTAACCTGAGACCACAAGAAGTATTTTTCATTCCTCTTGGTACAAGATTGGATTGAAAAGAAAATATCCTTATGTTTATTTTCATTGTCATCATGGAATTGCAATTTCCATTTTCATGAAGTGGCTCAATTGTATTACAATAAAGTTGTCACTAAGCAGCAGTTGTTCTCCTGAGAGCTTTTCCTGTGAGTGTGGGCAAGGTTTTAGCCCAGGAGGGCATTCCTGGGAGAGATTTTTGACTGCATAGGTTTCTCTGTAGAAGGGAATTTTGTACATGAAAGAAGAAGGAGGTTACCTTGCTCTTCAGAAATCCTTCAGACATTCCTGGCTGTCCTCTGCATGTACAGGAGAGGCCTGACTTAAAGCCAGTCAGCCTTGGAACTATAGATTCAGTTCTAGGAGTTTGTTAATCCTCTCTGTGAGACATGCTCACGTAGTAGGAGTAAAAGGAGATAATAGGAGATATTCAAAGCACTTGAAAGAAAAAAAGGAGAAAAAATGTTTTTAAATGGCTCCCACCCCCTCCTTGAGAGTAGTCATACTTACTGAAGTCAGATATGGAAATTATGGGGGTTTTTTGTTTGAATTTCTTCTGTTCTGAGTCAGCAATAGGTTGGTGTAAGGTAAAATTGTCTGTCAGCTTCTCCCTGGGTCACTAAAACGCACAATTCTGTAATTTTCGATGCAGCCCAACCGAAATGGGACTGGAGAGAACCAGCTCTTATCTCCTGCTTCCCCCACCGAGGAAAGAAAGGTGTGCAGAGATGTGCACTCACTTTGGTAAATTCAGCATAACCACAGCTCTTTTTATCTGCATTCCCGATTTTCTTGCATGCCTGGTGAAGCATGTATCCAGATACCACCATTTTTTGGATGAAAAACTCAGTTGTAAGATATTGGCAAGCTTGATATTGCCAAAAAGGGTGTTGGGGGACAGTTGTAGATGACCACGGGCATTGATACTCTAGCCAGTGCCAGAGGTAATTATCAGGGGTAATTTTGGATTTCTCCCCTTGTGTCTATCCCTGCCTGCTGGCATTCCAAGGAGAAGCTGCTGGAGCAGCAGCTGCTTGTGCTGCTCTCTGGCACTGCTGTCCTGTCACATGGAGTCTGAGTCCTCAGCCACCTGAGGTGACACCTCTCAGACATGCCTGTGCCCACGGAGAAGACAGCAGATAATAATCAATTTCTTGTTTGCTTCCCTAAAACTTTCCAGAAGAGGGCTCTTGTGGTAGTGACCTCCAGGTTTATTGCTCTGTAAAGATCCTCTATCCTCCCACATCATTGACACACAGAGCTACCAAGAAGTGCTTTCAGTGTCACAAAGCACCAGCACAGGGTGCCCAGAGCAGCTGTGGCTGTCCCTGGATTCCTGGAAGTGTCCAAGGCCAGGCTGGATGGGGTTTGGAGCAGCCTGGGACAGTGGAAGGTGTCCCTGCCCATGGATATAAATGGATTTTAAGGTCCCTCCCCACCCAGACCATTCTGTAATTCTGTATCTCTAATGAGCTGGGACTTCTTGAACCAGTGTTCAGTAGAAGTAAGGCAGGAGATGAGGGGAGTGTGGGGAGGGGGAGAAAAAGTAAATCCAAGAAGCTCCAGAGAATACTGGATCTCTAAAATAATCTGATTTAATGAACTACAAGGAAAGCTCTTCTGATCATATCATGTGTATCAATATCCTCTCCTTAGACCCTCCCCAAATCCAACTTTGCTCAGTTGATTCTATGAAATATTGAAGCATAAAGGAAGTTTTACCCTTTTTTTATGATAGAGATCAGAACCAGGGTAAAAACCTGCCAGGATAAATAACACAAGTATTGTTCTATCGATTGTGAGTGCCTTTGCTCCAGCCTGCTGTCCCCTGTCCTTTAGCAATTTTCCAGGACAGAGAACTCATTCTGCCAAGATCCCCTCACTGAAATGACAATTCCACAGCTTCCTCTGGGGACAGCCAGGAGTGTGATCAGATTTGCAATCTGAAAACTCTTATTGATTTGCTTTCTAAAAACTTCCTAAGAAATCCCACCTGGGCAAAGAATTCCTCTGAACTCCATCAGCCTCTCTAACAAGTTCTTCAAAAGAATTGTTATCTTTTAAATAGGACTGCAATAGTGTGTTCTTGAAAGAATATGAAATTAAATTACCTGAGCTGGAGTGCAGTTATTAGAGGAGGTTTAGGATGAGGCATAAAAATAGATTATCTGTCTATATTTAGGATATATACATGTATTAGATAATTAAAAATCATGTACATCTTCCTGGGTTGTTTGGGGGGCTTTGTTTAATGATTGGAAAGTCAATGGGATTTTAGGGCTTTTATTCTCATATCTGTTAATATAGATAAAGATTGTATTGGAAGCCATTTAACTACAAAGAAATGGGTGTTAGTCCAAAAGTGCCATCATTTTTTAGGTATTGAGTTCATATATACAAAATTTTATCTCCTCCTTGTAGATAAAGAAACATGGTGCTCCTTAATTCTGGCTGTAAGAGCTGGATATTGCACTCCAGAAACCCAAAATAGGCCTGACTTCCCTGCAGAGCACAGGAATTTTTTTTTTTACTCAGTCTCTCTTATTCTTTTTGTACACCAGGATACATTACCATTAAATCCTGCATATGTGGTTACATTAATCCTGATACCATTCAGTAGGCACAGGAATGAAAATGGGATTTAAGATTAGAATTGGGCTTTGCTCATTCTCACAGAGTGTATCAAATACAGTTTTTCTAAGCCCTGAGCACCATCTTTGCCCAGCCCAGAGCACCAGCCCCTGGCTCAAATGTTGCACTGGATGATCTTGGAGGTCTTTACCAACGTTATTGATTCTGGGGGTGAAAGAACAGCTGTTTTCAGGGAGGTTTGGGTCTGTGGAGGTGGGTTCAGTATTTTTTCATATTTATTTTGTCAGGGTTCTAAGGAGAGTGCAGTCCTGGAGCTGTGTCCGTGTGTAGGGATTGCCTGCACTACCCAGGGGATAAACCCAGCACTAAAATGTGCAGAGGGGCTTCACCAACACCCTGTGGGAAGGCTTTGGGAGTTGCAAGAGAGAGTGAAGAGGAACCAGGCTTGGAATATTTTGCCTTGGCTTTGGTGTGTGTTTATTTGACTCTGAGGAAGAAGGCTGAATTTGTATGCAAGTAAGTAGGAGGGACCTAAGTAGGAGGGACCTGGCAGCAAAGCTGAGCACATTAAGTGTAAAATTCTGCCCTCAGTTCCCTGAGAGAGATTTAGATTAGGCTGAAGAACATTGATCAGGACGTGTCAATGTATGACATGGGCAATTTGTGACTGTGAGAGGGGTGGGAGGGTGGTGTAGTCACAGCTTTGTTTCAGTGTCAGCCCTGTCCATCAGCATATGTCAAATAAGTCTGGTTTGAAGCAGACAGAGGAAGAAAAATGCTCTCATAATTCAAGTTTCCATAAGTTATCTTCACTGGCTTATTCCTCATCGGGTCCCACGGATATCCTTTGTGTCCTGGGGGATATCAAAAGATGAGGCAGAAGAGCTCTTAACAACTGAGGGGAAACAAATGTAAAGCTTGAAAAACACTCAGCTTCGAGTGCTGTAGGACGTGAAGTTTTGTGGGACTTTTTACAGCACTAAAGAATTTGGTAATTAAAGAAAAATATCTTTCTGTCAAAAAAAAAACTTTTCTAGTTTTGAAGTGAGTGGAAGATGAAATTCCAGAAACACTGTGAGGAAAGTACATTTTCCTGCTTTGCCAAGATACAGCCCAGAAGGCCACAGGTGACTGAAATATAAGCAGAGGTAGAGGATGCAGGGTGAAGTGAGTATCAGATAGAGGGCAGAGAGCAGAGATTTATTTATTCTGCACAGAAGAAAGTGTGACACTCAGAAATGTAACAAACTCTGTCTGAACTGACGTGAGGAAAAAGATCATGGGTGGAAGTGCTACAAATTATCATTTTTGATCATTGCAACTCCGAATTTGAGTTGCAGACCATGCCACTGTTGGAGTTAAAGGCTGAAATTCCTGCCTGGTTACCAGCACAAGGGTAGGAGTGTGGAAAAGCAGCAGATCACCAAAGTGAGCTGAACAGCAGAAATGGGGAAATTTGAGACCTGTCTGAAATGTGCTTTATTCTGATGTCAAGCAGCAGTCACAGCTTGTGCCTCTCATGTAAATGTGTGTGACATTCATGGTTTCTTATGCGAGGGGAGCCCATAAATCCACTCACTCTCCTTCAGAAATTATTAATAGTTGTGGCAAGTGTAATTATTACAGGATCTTTGTCTTTTTCTAAGTTGGAGAGCTGTGGCACAGTGGATCTTTTGGGGTTCTATTTACCTTGATTATCTGGGACAAATCATCTTTCTTTGTCCTTTGAAACAGAAATTTTGCCAGCAGAGCTCCTGCTGAGCTGAGAGCACCATTGCAATTTGTCCTCACTCCCGTGAGTAACTGGGGAAATCTGCTCAAAACAAACTACTTGCAATGGGAGCCTGGAATAGTTAAAATCCACCTCAGTCTTACTCATCCCTGTGTGGGTGAGGGTCACACAGGTTGGGGAGGTCACGTGGATCTTGGGAAGGTCCCAGTTTCTCTTTGCCCTCCAACCATCCTAAAGCAGGTGGTGGTGGCTGTGCCTCTGAGCCAGAAACTGCGGAGCGGGGAATTCTCTCGGCACTGTCCTGGAGCCCTGCTGATCATTGGTGCCATTTTGGGCTCACAGGGTGGCTCAGAGCCAGCTCTTGCCTGCCTGCTGCAAATTCCATATTCCCTCTTTCCCTGGAGCCACAGGATGAGCATTAACCGCCCCATTTATATTCCCACCTGCAAAGCAGGCAGGTCCTGATTGCGCTTAAAATGCCAGAAATGTTTTTGAATTCTCAGCTGAGGAAGGAAGAGGAAAATGCCCAGACTTTGGGCTTTATGGCTTTCCAGTGACTGATCTGAGGAATGCATTGAGCCTTCAGAGGAATAGTTCTCTGCCTCCTTTCCCTGGGATTGCTCAGCTGAATGGAAGATGGAATTTGAGTGCCAAGGTGAATATGTTGCTTTAGTGACAAGTACAGAGTAGTTGAAAGATTTCAAAAATGATGAAGTTTAAAGGCACCAAAAAAAGACAGAGATTCTGGTGTTACCAGTGGGGTTGGTCATTATTTGTTTGAGGTAATGGTGCATTTTTCACTGCTTTTGCTCCTTTCTGCCCTATTTTAGAGCTTCTTTCCTTCCAGGACATTGTGCAGGTGCTGAATGTTCCCAATAAAAGAGATTGTGGATTTCATTTCTCCCTTTTATCCTTTTCTGCCTAAATACATTTTGGATTTAATCTAATTGTTTATGAGAGTTGTAAATTCAGTGCTGTTTAACAAAGGTTAAATGGATACCAGTGATTCTGACAGTGCCACAGCTGAAGGAAAATTTGAGCAGTTTGAGCATTACTTGTATCCTCTATTAAATTTAGGACTCTTCTGAACTGAGCAAGGTTTTTTCATTCATCTTGTCCTATGCTTGAAAGCTTGTGCTGAACAGCAGCCCCCAGCTATGTTATTTCATTTGAAGACTGCTCATAAATAACGAGTCCCTGTTAGACTTTTGAATTTCTTGACTATTGAACAACAGCTCATCCTCTCTGCACGACCAGGGGTGTGAAGCAAACCTGTGTGAAAAGCATTTGGTTAAAATTTCCTTTTAGCAGTTTAACAAATTCCTGGTGCTGCAGCTTTTCATCGGTGACTGCATCTTCTCTTGCCTTCCCTCATCCTTGCACTTCGCTGTGGGGGTTTCACACACTGAAATTCCTGCTTTGCATCCTGTGCTGGCATTACCCCCCTGGCTTTAGAACAGACTTCGCTGGTCAGCCCTTACACTCGAGGAGTTTTATTTAATGTGCTCTGCTAAGCTACACCTGGGGACACTCAGCGGGTGTGTCTGGGTTTCACCACAGTTGGTCGTGCTTTAGGGATTTGTTTACCTATAAATACATAATTCAATATTCCATTAATATTTTATGAAATTAGCTCAGGTTCCATTGAAAAGAAACATGTAAGCTTCGTTAAAACACAGTTTAGCTTACACCATGACAGAAGATGGGTATTTTTGAAAGAAGCAAATGCAATTTTGGTGCAATAAATAGAAGTAAATCCCTGTTTTCTAATAGAAGACTTTTATTACAGTGTATTGTTGCAAATAAAATGAAATTATACACAGGATATATAAAAATCTCATAAAGATTCTCTAAAAATAAAATGTTGGTGTATAAATAGAAGTTTGATAGATAATGCTCATGTGTTCTCATCTGTGTCACTTATCCCTTGCTGCAGAGAAATGTGGGCAAAAAAATCACCTATGAACTTTCTCTGCATATTTTTTACCAAAAAGAGCTATAAATAAACGGTGTCTGTGGCTATGTAGATCTGTTGTGTCTTTAATATATTCATTTTTACAGTTGAAGATGGCTTTTAAAAATGCTGATCTCAGTTCTTCCGAATGCAATAGGCAAGCCCGGCAACTCTGTGCTCGTTTTGTTGTTCCTAAATCTAAGAGCAGCAAACGTGATATGAAAAAGGATTTCAAATCTTAAATAACAGCCATGCAAAACTCCCAAGGTTTTGTGCCAATGGCTGGAGATCAGAGAATTAAAAATAGAATTCATTAGGGTTGAGGTGCTGTGATAAAACGTGTGGTTCATGCTTGTTGCGGGTGTTTGAGAATATTTTTTTCGAAGAGATTTATCATAAGGAAATTCTTAATTATGAAATCTGTACTTTTAATTGTGCTGTAATGTTGTGACAATAAGGACATGGCTGTCACTTTGCCTCAAAGCCCCGGCTGCACTCTGTGATGTTGGGATTTATCTTCGTTTGCTATGATAATAAAGTGCTATGATCTGCTCACACTGGTAAACAAGATCCAATTTCATTGCTGCTGACAAAGCCATGTGTCTTTAGTGCAAAAGGAAAATTGGCCACAGGCACTGAACAAGCCCCTACTGCATATTCTCCTCTCCTGGTTTGTAAATATTGTCAGCATTGCTTCAATCATCATTTGGGGCTTTCATTTGCTCTTCCTGTACAACAAACATTCCTCAGCTGCTCTTGTTGGGGCTGGAAGTTGCAGGGACTCTGCAGAGAGCAGTTTTAAGGCAGACCTTCACAGCACAGGATGTGTCATCTTTCCAGCTTGTAGGATGGGTGCTGGAGTGCCAGCAGACTCAGGGTGGGAGTGAGGATGGCTGGGGGGAGCCTGAGGAGGGCTCTACTCCCCCTCCTGCCTGAGGCAGGGCCAGCTCCAGGGGCAGATCAGGCTCTCCAGGGCTCTGCCTGGAAAAAGCTGAGTGGGGAGATGCAGGGCCCCCCTGGCAGCCTCCTGCCCCCTTGCCTTCCCTCCAGGGCATCCTTTCCCAGCAAAGCTTCTTTGATTCCAGCCCGGAGGGAACTCTCCCTTTCCAGTGACATTAAAAACAAAGTCTGACTCAAGCCACAGGACTTTCCTGGGGCTCAGAGAATGGAGAAGTGACATTCACTTTTTAAAAATACTCCTCAAAAGGCAGCACTGTATCTTTTGTTTCCCAGGATATTTCAGATCAGGAAATGGTTATTTGCATCGAGGGTGTATGAATATTTCTGGATGTGTCACATTTACTTCAGTTCAAACCTTTGGAAGTGTTCAGTGTCTGGAAGGTTGGGACAGTATTTCAAGGCAAGGGTTACTCAGTGGAGAATAGGAAGGAGGTGAGAACCCTGTGCAAGTGTCTTTAATGACATGCACATCATCTCTGTGCTTGCTGCAGGAGGAATATCTATATTTAGCCTCAGCGTGTGTGAGAGGTTGTTTTAATACTGCTTTTCTAAAAGACTTGTTTGCCATTTCAGATGCACAAAGATCTGGGTAACTTGGAAACAACTCAGAGCTGTAAAACATCCTTAGGACAGTATTGGCATAAAGGAAACAGAAAAACCTGCACCTCTTTTCCTCTTCAAACTTTCCAACCCACTCTTTATTCGATGGTGACTTCTGAGTGCTGCTCTCATCTGAGGGACTGAGAGCAGCACTTCAGCTACTGAACTTCAGCTGGGGTCATTCCCTTTCCATCTGGTTTTCTGTGTCTCAAGGAACTGCAAGACAAGAACTGAAAGGGATTGAAGGGAAAATGTTTCAAAACAACACAGCAACCAGTAGTTCAGAGTAATCTATAAAAAGGTGTTGTTATCTATTACTGTCCCTTGGTCCAATGGGTGTTTAGAAAGACTTGATTAATGGAAGAGTCATGCATGAGCTGCTCTTCTTGAATTATTTCAACTCAGTTTCTGTTTCTACCCCTGAGCATCCTGCAAATCTGTTGTGGATTTTCTTTTGAAATTACTTAGAGTGAGGTGGGGGTTGGTCTCTTCTGCCACGTCTCAAGCCAAAGGACAAGAGGAAATGGCCTTAAGTTGTGCCAGGGGAGCTTCTGCTAGGAAGAAGTTCCCTGATGACATGATCAGGCTCTGGAATAAGTTTTCCAGTTCAGTGGTGGAGTCTCTGTTTCTGGAAGGGATCAAGACACATCAGAAGGTGGCCCCTGGGGAGATGGTTTAGGGGGTTGATGGTGCTGGGGAAATGGTTGGATTCAATGATCCCAGAGGTCTCCTCCAACCTTGGTGTGACTTGGAGCTGCTTTTGCATTACCATGGAAAGTGATTCAGAGCTACCTGAGTTCATCTGTGCGAGTCTAAGAATGTCCCTTCCCCTTCCCCTTCCCCTTCCCCATCAANCTTCCCCTTCTTCCCCTTCTTCCCCTTCTTCCCCTTCTTCCCCTTCCCCTCCCTTGTGTCTGCCCTGTTTTGGGTTGGGATCTGTTCTGTGGAATGTCACAGGTTTTGTGGGATGTCACAACCCAAAAGTTTTCTGTCAAAAGACTCCTGGTTAAAAATAAAACAGTTGCTTTATCAATGCTCTCCTTCAAACTGAGAATGTTTAATAACATAATAAATAATAATGAGCTCCCTCAGGAGCATCCATCCATGGTTATACCTCACTCTTGTAGGGACCTTGCAGCAGGTCACAGTGGTGGAGTTGAAATAAACAAATCTAATCACTGGATTTATCCCTAGTATTGTACTTCGGGGAAAAAAAACCCCAAACATTTAAACAAGAGCTTCTGTGCATATTGCCACAGACCATATCAGTCTAAATCCTCACATTGAAGGAATTTGCAGTATAATAAAGGACCACGTTGTTATAAAATGCCAGGACTCTGTGTCACAGAATCCCAGGATTGTGTGGGTTGGAAGGGACTTTAAACCCCATCTATTCCCACCAATGCCATGGGCAGGGACACCTCCCACCATCCCAGGCTGCTCCAAGCCCTGTCCAGCCTGGCCTTGGACACTGCCAGGGATCCAGGGGCAGCCACAGCTGCTCTGGGCACCCTGTGCCAGGGCCTCACCACATTCCCAGGGAAGGATTCCTTCCCAACATCCCATCCAAATAGTCCCTGTAGCTGCTGTTGATGATGGCATATGCACAGAGAGCATTAGTGCAGTGCTGTTTTCCTATGCAGATGATGAATTTAATACAAGAAGGATTTTTGGTTCATTTTTGGTTTGCTTTTTTAAAGTTTCCCTACTTTCTTTTCCCTGTCAATGTGTGTTGAAGAAATTTCCAAAACTGACTGAAAATAACGTGTGGCACATTGAGACACATCAGCCTCAAAAATTACTCCCTCCTGATCAGAAAAAAACATTAATTTCCAGAGGGATTTTCATGACTTCAGGCATAAAAGGCAGGCAAAATCTGGGAGATTATGTAGATATTCTCTAGAAGTATGAGTAACCCTGGAGGAGCAGAAATAGGAAATGATGTGGCAAATGAAGCTTTTAGGGTTTTTCACCAGCTTTTTGCTTGAGCCTGTGCTAGGTGAAGTTCAGGACTGTATCTGCATCCAGCCTTAAATGTGGACAAAGCATAAAGCACCTTCTAATTTTTCCCCTCAGAGCTGCTGCAGTAAGCAGGACAAAAATTGATACTTTGCTTCGAGAAATCAAAGATATTGCCCCATTCTGGCAAAGGAGAAAAGGGGCTGTAGTGGGAGAACACAACGTTTGGAGAAATTAATTTAAAAAGAGAGTATTTAGCAGGCATCCAACTGTCTATCCTAAAAATAGTACTGATAAAACAGTAACTGCTGTGAGATGCATTGGAAATACAATTACTGGTATAAATATCCTGTCAAGGCTCGATGTTGGAGAAGGAGGAGTATTTTATCTGGGCAATTATAAATAACATACGAAGAGATTCTGCACACTGTGCATGATTATAAGTTTAATAGATTTAGTGACAACATATCCCTGTGGAATCAGAAGCTTAGACAGCAGAATCCAACATGAAATAACTGCAGAGTAGTCACTGGGCTTGAAATGACTCTGCTTCTCTTTTTGTTTGCTAATTGCTTCACTTAAGAAATAAATCCCATGATTCAGAGCAGTATTTATGGCATCCAGAACCTCTCAAGGCCAATTTGTCTGTTTCCTGTCCCAGTGGATTTCAGAGCAAATCTCTCTGAGTTTGTGCTGGACCCAGAATTGAATCTGCCATAATTGGTGTGTCAAATGAGATGAGTGCTGCACAGTTTTGTTCTGCTCAGGAGCAGCCTGGCTTTACTCCTCTGCTCATTTCTGAGCAACAATGGCAAAACAAACTCGTAGGGAATGTTTAAATGTCCACTAAAATGTGCTGCTCTCAGGACCCTGAGAACTCTGATCCCTGCCCCTGTGTTTCAGCAGAGGCTCAATGTGATGGCCACGGGGAGCATGTGGAGAACTGATTTTTTGGGGACATGAGGAAACTCAGCCACCCACCCCTGGGTTATTTTTTAGGGCAGTTTTGTAGTTGAGCTCTCCAGTGTGCAAAGGTGCCTGTGAGAAAAGGCAGCCCAGAGAATCACGGCACAAACAAGGATGTGTTGGAGGTTAAACCTTGGGATCTGAGCAGGTGAATCAAAAGCATCTGTGATTCCTGATTTCTTGGTCTGAACTGCAGGGTCAGAGAGAAGGAGGAGCCCAGCACTGCTAAAAAGCACTAAAGGAGGGCTTGGTTCAGGTCACTGTCAGCACAACTCATACTGAGCACGACTGGATGAGAGCTGGCAGCAGAAATAATTTCTGGAGTACCTACAAATTATAACCTTTAATTCACTATTTTTCAGGTGCTCTTCCGAGGTAGATAATTTCCTTATTTTTGTGAGTTGGTAGCTCAGTCATCAAATCAGAGAGGGTGTTTCAACAGACCATCTCTCGAGGAATTGATTTCTGAGCAGTGCTCCTCCCTGGATGTGTGCTTCACCAGAGCCCAAGAGCGTTACTGTGAATTAGAGAGCTCTTGCAGAAATGGAACATTTAGGAATAGATTTTATTATATGATTTATCTGTAGGTGAGAGTTACTGACATCTGCCACACCTCTAGGGTGGTTCTTTCTTGCTGCTTTGTAGAGTTGAGGAATAAAAAAAAAAGCAACAACTATTTTTTTCCCCTGGTTTTACTTACTTGTTTACAGTACATCCATAGTTTCATTTGCTGATAATTTCATTCCTGACCCTTCTAAACACTGATTTAAACACATTAAAGCCAGAGAAACACAGTTACATGAGGGAATTTCCTGTAGGTCTAGAATAAATGAGGGGAAGAAACTTTTCTCTCCAGCATGGTCTGGGAAAACACAACTTAAATCCACTTTAGGAGGGACTGGGGGGGT
>VZTB01016077.1:0-10575 GCA_013397245.1 Thryothorus ludovicianus
CGCCGCCCAATCAGACGCGTTCCTGCGCTGAGGCCCCGCCTCTGTCCCGCTCAGCCCCGCCCTGGGAAGGCTGAGCGGGACACAGTTCGGGATCAGCGCAACGCGCCGAGATCCGCGATCCTAAAACCGCTACAGAACTGCTGCGGCTGTTTGGTTTAAACAAAAGACCCTGTTCCTATGTGGCTTCAAATCTGGTTGTCAAAATGCTTAAGGTCTAAACCATAAGCATTTGGGAATCTGAACCATAACCCTATTTAAAGGCAATATTTCTACAGCTGACTTTCATAATTTTAGTTCTGCAGTGCCTCAATCATGTCCTTATTACCACTTTACTAATAAAAGATTATTTTTATTTTCAATTAGCTCATTTTAATACATTTTTTGATTCGAGAACTATTCCCACTTAACATTAAAGGGCGGCTTTAAGTCATTTTGTTAATATATTTCACTCAGAAAACGGGATTCTACAAGCAGTATGCTGACTATTTTTTACCAGTAATAAAAGAACAGTGGAAAAAGTAAATCTTTTCTGCCACTACTTGTCTAAACTTAGCCTTTACCTTTTTTCAGAAGCTTCTTCACTTTCACATAGTTCCCTTCCCTGACATACTCATGCAGGTGAGCTTCCAGTGAGTCTCCTTTTATACTTCCAAGCTTGACTGGGCATGGAAATGGGGGAGGGATGGGATGAGCCATCTTCTTTCCTGAACGGAACTGGGAAAAGGTAGGAAACATCACCAAGCTGCAAAGCACGTCAGAGTAAAGAACTTATTTCTGACTTCAGAACCTGCAGCAGCTGCAAGCTATGTCTGCCTCCTGCAGAAATATGCAGCGATGGAAGGGGGAAACAGCCTCCCTGACAGCGCCGTGTCGCACCGGCCGGTGCGGGAGCACAGCGGGGACGGGAGAGGCGACAACCGGGAACCCGCCAGGAGCAGCGGCCTCTCCGCGGCCGCACGGGCGGGACACATCCAGCCGCACTCCCGCGTGGGGAATGCCCGCTCCAGCCCCTTCCCAGAGCCCGCGGACACTGGCGGCCCACGGGGATCCGCTCACCCGCCGCTCGAACGTCCGCGACACGCGGGACCGGCCGCGACACGCGGGAACGGCAGCGCGCATGCGCAGCGGAGCTGTCAGCCCGGTTCGCGCCAGGGCTGGCGGGGGCGTGGCCAGGCAGAGAGGGGCGGGGCCAAGGGGCGGGGCCTGGAGCCACGGCCGGGGACTGGACCGGTCCGGAGCGTGTCCGAAGCGTGTCCGGAGCCTGTCCGAGGCGTGTCCGGAGCCTGTCCGAGGCGTGTCCGGAGCCGTCCGGAGTGTCCCCGCCGGCGGTGCGTGCCGGTGGCGGTGCCGCCATGCAGCGGGAGGTGGGCACGCTGCCGCTGGCCCCCGCTCTCCGGGCACGCCTGGCCGCCGCCGGCTTCCAGACGGCGCAGGAGCTGCTGGACACCGGCCCCTGCGGCCTGAGCAAAGGTACCGGCGGCCTCCGGCCCCGCGGGGCCTCCCCGGCATCTTCCGGGGCCTTCCCCCTTCCCCGTTCCGGCCCTTGGGATGCCCCGGTGAGGCCTCCGGGAAATGGGCGCAGTGAATTATAAAAATAAAATAGAGACGGTTCTGGTAGAAGATCGGCTGACACTGATGGATGTAAATGGGATGCAGGAAAACGAAAGGATTCTGTTAGGCTCATCCTGTCTCATTCCTCAGCTTCCCTCTTCTTTTTACTATGTGATTTAAACAAAATAAGCCTATTTAAAGTTAGAAAATTGCCTTTTTCAAGGAGTGTGGAGTGATTCCTCCCTGTGAGAGTGGGCAGGCCCTGGCACAGAAGAAGCTGTGGCTGCTCCTGGATCCCCTGGAATGTCCACTTCCACTATCCCAGGTTGCATGAAGCTTTGAGCAACCTGGGATAGTGGAAGGTGTCCCTGCCCATGGCTGGGGTGGAACTGGGTGGGCTTTACAGCCCCTTCCAGCCCAAGCCAGTCTGGGATTTTGATTATCAAGTTTTATTATCTATAACAATGAAAGTTTGAAATTCACATCATTAGTGCCAGGGAGGTGTGTGTGTTGTCCTGAGAGGGTGAATATGGATCATTTTGTGTCGTGCTGCAGAATCAGTCAGTGCTTATAAAATAAAGGTGTTGTTTTGTGGTTTTGGCTTCTCTAGAAATTGGGATCTCCAGGGAGGAGGCTCTGGAAGCGCTGCAGGTGGTGAGGCAGGAATGTCACGGGGATGCAGCGAGGCCGGCTGGGGGATCAGGTGCCACCAGGAAGTACACAGCCCTGGAGCTCCTGGAAGAAGAGCAGAGCCAGGGCTTCATCATCACCTTCTGTTCAGCACTGGACAACATCCTGGGAGGGGGAGTGCAGCTCTCAAAAATCACCGAGATCTGCGGAGCACCCGGCGTTGGCAAAACACAGCTCTGGTATTTCATTGTCCATGACTTGTGTGCAACCGAGAATCACTTTTTGTTTAACTCAGCTATAAAATGAGTCCATTTTTTCTTCTCCTTGTCGTGACTGCAATCTCTGATTCTTCTCCAGCGTTATAAAAATAATAATGGCTGCACTGCTCCCTGTCCCGTGTATTCCTCAGCAGGAATGTCACTCCAGGAGTGAGCTGGGACAGTTCTGGGCTGCAAATATTGATCTCTGGGCTGCAAATATTGATCTCTGGTTGCAAATATTCATCTCTGGGCTGCAAATATTGATCTCTGGGCTGCAAATATTCATCTCTGGTTGCAAATATTGATCTCTGGCTGCAAATACTGATCTCTGTTTCTGTTCCCCACGGCAGCATGCAGCTGGCAGTGGATGTTCAGATCCCGGAGTGCTTCGGGGGCGTTGCTGGAGAAGCTGTTTTCATTGACACTGAGGGAAGCTTTATGGTGGACAGGGTGGTGGACATTGCAGCTGCCTGTGTGCAGCACTGCCACCTTATTGCTGAGGCTCAGCAAGAAGAGGGTAGGTTGCTAAATCATTTCTTTCTGGAGGAGGCAAGGATGGAGTGAAACAAGTGTCTCGTAGGCTGCAGTGTTACTTTTGGAGGGTTTGCTGACAGCTTTTTATCTTTCCATTTCCACCTGTATGTATCAAACCCTGAACTACATCTGTGTCTGGAGCTGACTGAGCTGGGCTACTTTGAAAATATTTATTTTTCTACATGGTGGTTTTGTGAATATTTTGATCTTGGGGGTTTTAGGTGGTGTGTGGGCTTTTGGTGTTTGCCCTTCCTCCTTTCCTCTGTTCTTTCGTTCCTTCCAATTTTTTAGCACCTTAATGATGATATTTGTACCCATTAAGCAAAACTGAGTGTTTTGTTTCAAAACACAGGAACAGGTGGGGAAAGAAAGGAGGAACAGCAGAATTTTATGAGGCAATGTTGCTGCTGAAGCCCCATAGAGTAAAATCATAGCTGGAATTCAGCTCCTTCACAGAGTCAATACAGCCAGGCTGCTTTTAATAATAGTTTTGTTCTCTAAATCATCAGTCTCTTGGGGATAAGGGTACAACTTTTGTGTTACTCATGGAGAATTTATGCACCAAACTTCTGTTTGAATCGAGGTAAAAAGACACTGCATTAAATGAGTTACTGCCTGTATATTAAACAAGGGATGATTAATAGTTCCTGATGTCCTCTGGTGGAGTTCTAGCTTGAAAATGATTTACTGGCGAAGTTCTTGCTTCAGAAATAAATTTTTCATTGTTGGAGGCCTCCCTTGGAGGCTCCAGTGTGTCTGTGTGCAAATGCTGGGGTAGCATCTGCTCACCACCTTCCTGACTTTCAAGCCAGATGGAAAATATGTTTCCACACTCCTTACCTTGCCTGTTCTGTTTCTGGGGGCTTTGCTGTTGCTATGAGTGGAGGGCAGGGTTTGGTGGGATGATGAAAGTAACAATATGCTCGTACAGACTTCTGACTCATTTACTCATCTGTTTGTTTTGTTCTCAGATCATCGGGAAGCTTTGGAGACTTTCTCTCTGGAGAATATCCTCTCTCACATCTATTACTTCCGTTGTCGTGACTACACAGAGCTGCTGGCCCAGGTCTACCTCCTGCCAGAATTCCTGTCAGAGCATTCCAAGGTAAGGGTTGTTGCAGGCTTCTCAGGAGGTGTCACTCATCTTCACGCTGGAGAGTTTGTGTCTGCTGTAGTAACAGGAGTAAACACCTTGGTACCTCATCAGCTTGGCAGTAAAATATTGGCTGATGGCAGAGTACAAATGTAAAGCCTTCTGCTTGTTTGCCTTCTCGTTCCCATCCCAATTACTCTCAAGAGTAATTTGCTTTTGCCATCCTCCCAAATTTCCACTCTGAGTTGAGGACACTGAGTCTGTGCTGCCACATGTTCCATTTCTGTGGGCACTGAGCTGTGAATCAGCAGAGAACTGCTCCACACGAGAGCCTCGGAGCCAGGGGGGAGTGTGGTGACCATGAGGGTGCCATCAGAAAGGCTTGGTGACACTTTTTTTGCCCTAAAAGATCACTGAGGACCAGAAATACCCTGCACCATCCAAGTGACTCTTCCTTTCAGTGCATCTTCTGTTGCTACAAGCAACCAGAGCCTGCAGCTTGACTCTTGGGTGGACTGCAGCCAGAAAGTTTCTTAGTACCTAATGTCTTAGAGAAATGCTATTGTAAGGCAGATTTCCACCACCTCCCCTCCAGATTTCTGGGTTCTGCACTGCAGATCACTCCCTGTCAGGATCTGGGAAATATGACTGTGCCGTGTTCTATCAGAGCACAAATCAGTGCTGGATTAGAATGTCTTTTGCATATATTCCAAAATTTTTCATTGATGGGAGCTGTTGTGTTCTTGAAAACACAGATGGGAGCCTCACTTTTGCTCAGTGTAGTCTGGTATTTCCCTTTCCCTGCCAGGTACTAACGGTGCCCTGTTGTGTTTGCTCTTGTGGAAAGTACATGGCTTCATTAGCACAGTTCCACTGGGCTGCAGCTCCCTGGAACCATCTGTGCTGATTAGCTGGGCTTGGCCTGCAGCCTGAAGTGCTGAAGGTTGCAGGAGAGCCACAAGACCTTCTGCTGGTTCCTTGGACAGGCTAGAAGTGACCTGACAGATTGCTCGTTGCAGTCCAGCTCTCATTAAAATTAGTCTGATCCCTCTGGAGCCGAGTCTGGAGCCTCAGGAAGCCTCCAGATTTTAGGGTTTTTAGGAGAGAGAAAAAGTTGTAGAGGTTTAGAGATAAGAAAGATGTGGAGTTAGAGATCCAAGTGTGCCACTTGGAAGTATGAATTAGTTTGAGATCTTGTTGTATGAGAAGGATTGTTAGAAAATATTGATGGCATAAAAACCCTAATTCTTTAAGGTCTGCTAATCCAAGCTGGCAGGGACAAGGCAGGTGTTACCAAGCTCTCTTTGCACTTTAAAAACTTTAAGTTTTCCTGTCTGCTATCTGGGAGAAATTTAACTAAATTGCATCCTACCTGGACATATTTTTGATAGCCAAGTTATATAACCATGTATACATCCCTGTCTAACATGAGTCATATTTATGCTGTTAAACTCATTGTTCTTAAAGGAATGATACATGGGGAAGATGTACAGACTCATAGAAAGGAATTTGTAGGGAGGAGGGAAAATGAGAATATGGTGAATGTCTTCTTTTAATTTCAACTATTTGATCTTCTTTTGCAAATTAAGGGTTTGAGGTTTTTCTCAGTTGGAGGCCCAGGACCATTTCACAGTGATGTCTGTGCAGGTTTTTATGTTCCAGTCATGAAGAGACTTCCCAGTAATGAGTTAAATCAGTAATGCAGAAAATCAGGATTTTTGCGTTGTTTCCACTTTATCTTGGGCAGTAATGCAAGAACTTGTAGACACCAAGGATTTGAGTGACATCTGAATGTGCAGGCACTGTAAGACCATCCATCTCCCTCCTGTATTTCAGACTTGGGTCATCAAAACAGCCCCAACAAATGAAGTTAGAATAAATCAAAATCCCAGACTAATGTTTGTACAGTGTCTTGAGGGTGATGAGCCAGCAGCTGCAGCGTGCTCTGACTTCAGCTAATGATTGCTACAAAAGAAATAATTCAGCAAAGCAAACATCTTGAGGCAAGATAGATCCTCAGCTCCAGTGCTGTGTGCCTGGAATATCTTCAGGCATCAGTTAAACTCCGTGTTTCTGAGATCACTGATAACAGCTGAGTTATCTCAGCAGTGGCTCCAGAGAGCCTGAATTCTGACTTGGATTTGGATTTAATTTTTGAGGGGGAATTAATTGCTGTTTGTGGAGGGTTGACTGAAGTACAGTTCTGCTGTTAAATGATTTTCTCCAGCTTCTCCTCTGCAATGCTTTCAGTCATATTCACCCGAGGATGAAACAAAACATTCCAGTGCACTTAAAAACAGGTCTTGCTGCCTTTAATCATTTTTTATGGGATGGTAATGGCAGTTTTTTATCTCTTCTCCTGCGTTTAGGTCCGGCTGGTGGTGATTGATGGCATTGCCTTTCCCTTTCGCCACGACTTTGAGGACCTGTCCCTGCGCACGAGGCTGCTCAACGGGCTGGCCCAGCAGCTCATCATCATAGCCAACGACCATAAATCAGCTGTAAGTGCTTCAATCCCAAAACATGCTGCTTTTTTCTTTACAAAGAATTAAGGAAATGTGATGTGCTCTTGTCTCTAAATAGCAAAATAAAGCTGTGGTAATATCCTCTGCATTCACTCGTGCTAGTTTAGAGAGGTCACAAAGGTGAAACACCTAAAAGGTGGGAAATTTCTAGGCTTGCCAAAATAAGTAAAATGAACATCAGCAGCATCCTGTGGATCTTAATGAAGTGGTAGCAGGGCATTTCTAATGCTGTTTGCCATCATCTCCAATGATTTGGTTGGAGAAGGAGTGCTCCTCTGGTGACTTTACCTACAAAAATACCTCGGAGCACTCAGCAGCTCCCACAAAACTTTCCACTAAACCGTGGTTTAGCCTTCCTAGGGAGGAAAACCACTCTTATGTGCTGGATTGGCCTTCTCTTCTGGCATCCATGGAAATCCCGGGCCTCCTTCCTGGGCATTGTTTCTACGTCACTGATGGTCTGGAGGCAGCAGACCCGCAGCCAGCAGATGGCACTGGGAAGCTGCAGCTGTTCCAGAAGTTGTTTTGGAAGTCTCTGGCAGCTCAGAGAAGCATTGTTCAGGAATTGGAGCTTCCCCAGCCCTCAAAATGGTTCTTGTGCCTCTCACAGTGTCCAGGTGACTCGTGACTTTGTCATCCACAGCTCTCTGGCACTGCTGGCTTTTGTTCCGAGCTGCTAAAAATAAAACTCCTCTTGTGCTTCCTCTGGGAGCTGTGAGAAGGGAAGAGCCCAGCATTCCCAAAGTGTCCTGCCATGAGCTGTGGAGCTCCTTCCTGCTGCTCTGGGCACCAGGAGATGATGTTCCAGAGTCTGCACAGCCTCAGGTTTCCTGAGTGCTTTCCCTTAGTTTGGTACCTGGTGACCTTGAACAGCAGCTGCTGTCATGGGACAATGTTTTTCTTTGGTCAAGGATGAAAAATATAAATCATTTCTTCTGAACCAGGCAGCAGTTTAGTACAAAGTTGCTCAATAAACTCTTGCTAAAGGAGTCAGAGCTTTGGGAAGGTTTTGCTTGGGTTGGCTCTCTTGTCATTGGTGTCTGAGTTAGTTCCATGAGCTGTGAGCAGGCTAAATCCAGCCTGCATGCCAAGGATTGCATCCAGGCAGCTCTGGATGCTCTAATATGGTAGGAAGTCAGATCCTAAAGCTGGACTTGGAGTGAGGATGCCCAGCCCTTCTCCAGCAGGGAGATGAGGAGGCTATTTGGGGCTGTTACCATGCACTTGTGATGAGTTACTTCTCCAAAATGTGCAATATCTGTGCTGGGCTCTTGGCTGTGTGAATGCTTTAGGGTGTGCTCAGTGGAACTGTTTGCTCTCACATGTTTTCCTGAACCGCTCCAGCAAGAATCCTCTGAGCACATCAAACAATGGAACTCTCTTGGGTCTTAGATGGGTACAATTTTTCATTTTTAATGAACTTTGTCATTAATATTCCTGGCTCTTTTCTGTCTCACCCACCCCCACTTCTACCAGGGATCTAACCTAGACTGTCTGTGAGCCTCCCACAAGTGATTGGGGCTGCGAAAACACTCCCCCGCTCTGTCTGTTCACTTCCATTCTGCTTTGTGTTGTACCCACGTGTGCAATTTTAGACTACAAGGCACAGAAATTCAGTTAATCACCAGGCTAATGCACGTTGTGAGCAGCACCACCAAGTTCATTTACCCCAGGGACTGAGAGCTGGCTCCTTATGGGGATCCAGTGCAAGTCACCTGCAGCTGAACACAGATCCAAACAGCATTTAGGACAAATGTGGGATAAATAAGTTGTATGGAGATTGCCTCTCTTAGGGAGGGAGAAATTGAGATTTCTTTAAAGTCTTGAATGAAAGAAATCTCCCATTCAAACCAAAAACACATTTTGCAGAGTTCTCTTAGTTTGTATTGAAAAGATGAGGCACCTTTGCAGTTTCTCCTCATCACGGTTGCCAAGACTTTTGTCTGAGTAACTGCTTCATCAGTAAAAGCTTTTTTGAAAATTCCCTCTCTTCCCTCCCACCAGTAAGCTGATTTCCAGGCGATTTTCTTATTTCTTTGCTTCTGTTTCCTCTTTCAGGTAGTTCTGACAAACCAAATGACAACAAGGTTTGGTCAAAGCCAGTCCACGCTGGTACCTGCTTTAGGTAAGTGTTCAGCTTTGAGCAGAAAATTGATATATGAGTTCCTTTCCTTTGGCTTTATGTACAAAGAAAAAGCATCCAAAAAATGTACCTGGGAGCAGTAAACCTCTAGCAGGGATGTGGTGAGGAGAAGTTTAAATCATTCAAAAAAGAACCAAGCTTAATGGTTGCATACCCCAAACTAAGCTGCAATTTCCTAAATTCCCAGAGAACCATTCACTGCCTCTCCCAAACAGTTTAAATTCTTTATTTTCCCATTACCCTTGAACATGTCCCATTAATTATTTGCAAAGGCATTCCATATTTGCTATATCACTGGAATTCTCTGCAGTTATGATGTAGAGGCAAGTTCTGTGTGGGATCCTCAGGCACAGTCTGCCCTGAGTCAGGTTAAAGATTTTTTTTTTCCAGGCTGCTCAATTTTGCCCTGTAATGAGCAGATACCTCATCCATGCCTTTCTGCTGCAGTCACAGGGGAAAATAAAAGAGTTCTGAAGTGGAGATTTCTACAAATTAGGGAAAAGTTCAGCATTTAAATCTTATTTCAGGCTGTAGCTTTGCATTATTTTATGATTCACTTAATGGGCACAAATTCTTCAGTTTCTGTGAGCTAAGCAATGATTCCCTTGCTCTGGAGAGGAGAGAGAAGAGGAGAGTACAGAGGCAAAGATGTTCTCAGAGTCTGTACAGGCACCAAAGCATTTGGCAGAGATATAGGGTAAAATGAACAAACACAGCCCATCTCCTGCAGGAATGTGAAGAACGTGGAATTTGGAGCTGTGCAGGCAGACCCAGCTCCCAGGATCTGACCCTTTTTGTCAGTTTTGCCTCTTGCTCTCTGATGAATTATTTTTGGCAGCCTTTCTGGCTAGAAACTCAATTAAAGCTAATGGAGTCTGTCTTTTTTTCACTGGCCAGCATTGTTTGGGAGCTGTTGTGTTTATTGAGTCATGGGGACAGTAAAGAATGTGAAGACATTCAGGGAAGGTTATAATTCCCAGATACCCTGCCTTGCCTGGTGCATATTTTCTTTCACAAACAATTAATTTGACATGACCTCCTGTGGAGCTGACTGTGACTCTCCCCAGTGTGTGTGACCACACTATTGTTAAACTCAGCAGTGTGAACCCTTCCAAAAATGCAACTTGGTACCAGATGGGAAAATATTTAACCAAGTGGTTTTGATGCCCTGCTCTGGAGAGATGGTGTTTCAAAAATCTCATCATAGAAGCTAAAGAACCTTCCATTCCTCCATGGTTTGGTGTAGCCAAAGGAACTCTTGAGGGAGGAGTCAGCAGCAAACCCCCAAGTAAAATCATAAAATTGGATTTTTTTCACCCCATTGATTGGTAAGCCTGAGAAACAGCTTTTTCATTAAAGCATTAATCTCTAAATTCTTATTCAGCTCCTGAGCAGAAGAGAAGATCTTAATTATGAGGAAAGAAAAAAAAAAAAAAAGAAAGAAAAAAGCACAGATGCTGCAAGGTATTAAGTCAGGAGCTTTATGAAGGGGACAGCTTTCTTTCCCACTAGTGATAGCTAAGCTGGGTGTTCCTAGACATTTCTACTAAATATATTTAGAAAGGAGGTCAAATATTAATCTACAGGCAGTTCAACTCAGAAATATCTCATTTTACAGTAGCATTTTTCACTCATATTCAATGCAGCTGGAAACGTGCTGGTGTGGAATTTGTAGCCATTGTAAAATGTGTTTTGATCTCTGCCTCAGAGCCATTTCTGAGAGCCAAAATCTTTAATCCCAACTCAGATATAGTGGAGTAAGGTCTGGCAAAATGCCCGGAGGGTCTAAGTCTTCATTAGAGCGGGATCATTTTTTTTTTCCTTCTCTTTGCTCTAATA
>VZTB01016077.1:10608-25144 GCA_013397245.1 Thryothorus ludovicianus
CAGGGTGGGGTGGACAGGAAAGAGCAGGTGGACTTGACTGGTTTAAAATGCAATCCATCTTTGGGCTGCTGACAGGGATAAACAGAGGAAGAAGCACCCAATAAAGATGTCTGTACATTGATTTGTGGTCAGGTGTGAGCTGAAACAATGGGACTGAGTCCCTGCAGCAGGATAAAAATCCAAATTTCCTTCTCTCTTCCCACCACACCTCCCTGCTCCTTGCTCCTTGCTTTTGGTTGTGTTATTTTGCATTTTCCTGTCAGAAGCAGAAGACTGCTTCAGGGGCCCTTAATACTTTAATAATCATTGACTTTCTCCCAAAGCTGGTATCCCAAAGGGACTGATGTTTGCTCATAATTATGCCTGAGAGACAGAATATCGCAGTTCTGAAGGAGGATTTAGACCTCCTCACCACACTTCTTCAGTAGTAATTAGACAAATCTCTTCTCCAAGGTGCCTCTCATTTCAAGACTTGTTTAGTACCTGTCCTTTATTAAGCATCCATAAAATTTTTCTATAAATATGGCAGTATTGCATCAAGGTTTCTGTAAAACACACGGACTACAGAGGCTACTCCTTGTCTCTGTGTATTTGTTGTGAAATCCTTGCAAGTATGAAAAAGATGTGATGCATCACTTCAAGAAAGGCATCTTTTGTTTTAATCATGGGTTTTGGAAGATTAATTTCATTTCAGCTTGCTGATGGTGGTGGTGTATGAGATAATGATGTGTCATTTTGTGTTCCTCAGGAGAAAGCTGGGGCCACGCTGCCACTGTCCGTTTAATCTTCCACTGGGACAACAGTCAGAGGTGAGGGAAATGTGAGGAAAATCCATATAAATACAACTGTGGCATTGGGGAATCTTTCAAACTGGCCATGGGGGCCAAGCAGGGGTTTGAATTTGGCTCCTGGCCTTGCTCTGCCACATCCAAGGCTCCTGAGGTTCAGGAATTTTCTCATTCAGGCTCCTCCTCCCTCCTGGTAGGTTCTTCCTGACAAGATGCCATGGTTTGTGAAAGTGTAACATCCTAATGGCAGTTGTTCACACACAAGGATTTAGGGTCTGGTGGCTGAATAGAAAATCTCTTTCACTCTCTGCATTTTGCGAGATAGAGTTGGGTTTTTTTTTTTTGGACACAACTCTTCCCATTTTAATGTGAATTTTTGCCACAGACTCAGTGCAAGTATTGAGCTGGTGGTTTACAAGGTGATTTTTATGCCCCACTCTGAAGAGCTGCAATTTCAACAGTTTCATTATAAAGAACCTCCCACTCCTCCCTCCATGGCTGGTTGTAGCCACTATAATTTCTTTGAGAAGAATTTTTTTCCTTCAATATTTTCATCCCTAGTGAGTCGAAAGCCAGAGATGCCAAAGAAGGCTTTAAAGCCACCTAAACCAGTGACCCTCAGGACAGGCTGCAGACCCTGAGCTTCAGGCCTTGAACCCTCTAAAAACTGTGAAATTCTGTGTGTGGCAATGAGATCTCCTCTGTTTCCTGGTTCTTTTTTCCCCCTCTTTATATTGCAAGGTCATTTCTCTTTGCTGGTCAGTTGAATTTGTCCTGTGTATAATATCAACATGCAGCAGCTTGAGATTAAGGAGCTGTGCTGCAGTTCCCTAATCTTGTGCAAACAGTGAGCAAAAATGCTGCTGGAATGTTGTTGTGCAGAGCTTTGCTTGTTGAATTTGAAAGAAAAACGCAGTGACACTTTCTTGGGGAGTTTTGTTTTTAAATTCTAAGTTTGAAGGCAATACAGGATGATTACAGCAGGCTGTTTAATTTGGAATTAAATTAACATCACTGATTAGTTAACAGTCTTTTTAGGACAAGTTGCATCAACATAATGATTGCAGAGTGAACAAAAGTTAATTTTATATATGAAAAGAACTTTTTTTCTTCTGCAACAGAGCTGGGAAGGCTGCAGATAGAAGTTCCAGAAAACAAGCCAAGGACAGACAAACCTGGCTTATTTACTGATGTAAATCTGCAGCTAACTGGGGCCTGCAGAAACAGCAGATCTGGATACAACTGTAAAAGCAGAAATAGCTCAAAGCTGCCTTATTTTTGCACAGGCTGCCTATAGCTGATGATCCATTGGGGTTTTGTTGGTTTTTTTATCAGTTTATTGAGGCACAAAGATCATTTGAGGATCCATTTGCCTTTTTAAAAATATTTTTTAAAGGTGCTTTGGCCAACTCTGATACCTGTCTCCTCCTTTCTCTCTACTACAGAAATTGTCAGAGCTTATTTCTAAGGGCTCTCTTTGCTGGGAGGAAAGATCCTGTTGAGTCAGAGGCTCCAGCTGAGCTCTTGTGAAAGCCTGGCTTCTGCAGCTCCAGATTTGGGCAATTTTGTCAAGTATAACCCAGCATTTGAGTGTTCTGAGGAATTCCCTGTGTAGCTAACATGAAGTGGCAGCGTTCCTCAGGCTGTAATTACGTGCTCTCTAATAGAATGGCACCTCAGGGAGGAAAAAACCCCCCGAAAATAATTAACAGGATTTTTGGCAGGGTGTCTTGCTACAGAGAGCAGAACACTTTCTGGATTGGCTTATGTAAGTGTGAGTTTTGGGGAGGTGGGCATGGTGCAGCCCTGACAGGGGTTGAAAAACCCTTTCCTTTTGATCTGCTTTGCAATTTTCTCTCTGTATTATGCAAGCATTTACCATAGAACACAAATCAAGGTGTATTGCTCAGAGTCTAAATGCAGCAAATCAGGGAAGTGTCAGAGGAGAAATAAAAGGGAAACTATTTTCTCAAGGTTGTGCTGTGTGTCAGTGGCAAGGGCAGGCTTAGAAATAGAACATCTCCAGCCTCTGGGTTATATTGACAGGCTTGTGAAATCTCTGGAAAAAGCCTCCCTAGAAGGGCTGGAATTCTTGAAGGTCTCTCCCAGCTTTGAGAGGTCAAAGAACCAGTGATTAATGGAGTAGGGAAGAGTTGTGCTCAAAAACTTTTTTTGTTTGCATTTTAAGAAAGTGACATTTGGAATTAATTCATGACAGATATTGTTCCAAAAATGTCATCAAATCCTGTGATGAAACAAGGCTAATTAATCATTCACTCTTTTTAGTAGGTCTAGATTGTGTTTGAGCTGACAGGTCATGTAAGGATGGGAATCCACAGTTTGAATGACCTATATGAAAATACATCTTTAAGAATTCCACTGGTACTGTAGGAAAACTTGGGTCTGGTCACTGGGCTATTTGGAATTTTTATTACTGTATTAATGAATCATAATTACCTGGGGTTTGTTTTACCAGGTTGGCCACGTTGTACAAATCCCCGAGTCAGAAGGAGTCCACCATAGCCTATCACATCACAGTGAGTATTCCTCTGGGGGTGGAGATTCACAGGTGGGAGCACCTTGGCAGCTGGAAAGGAATTTTCAGACAAATCTCAGAATGGTCTTTGCTTTCTTAGTGTTGCTATTCAGTGCCTTCTGAAGGGAAGCAGTAATTCTGGGATATCTCCAGATTTAGGGCTAATTTGCTCTTTTTCTCTTTAGATAAGTGACCCAGCATTTTGTCTCCTCAGAGTTAAAATACTTTTGATTTCCAGATCAAACTTTCAGGCAGCCTGTGCCCATCTGTTCTGCTGCTGGTGCTGCTTATTTTATCTGCTCCTGATGTTAATTTTTGCCCTAAGTGCAGTTACCAAGAATGATCTGAGCCTTCCTTTTGGGACACCTGAACTATTTTCTCCCTGATCAGGAAGGCTGTGGTTTCTCAGGTGGCTCTTTGCATCTGTTCCAGCTGAGTTCCTCTTTGTAGGATGAGGATGACCAGAATTAAACCTGCTATTCCAGAGGCCTCCCCAATGCTTTGTTCCATTATATTCCCCCATCTCTGCTTTAGGTGTGGTATAACCCACGTTGTGTTTATCCTACACTGACCCCACACCCAGCCAATATTCTCAGATTTTTCTCTTCTGTCCCTATCATAGAAGGAGCTTCCAGCTTATGGCTGGGGTCTTTATTCATCCCTAGTTAAATCCTGTGATTATTTCCTATAGTGGAGTGCTTAGATACATATTAATGAGAAGAGATGCTGTCTAAGCTGTATTTAGGTTTAAAAAGACAGCACCACTCAACTCTTACATCCTCAAATGTCAGATCCATAGGTACAATTCCATAACTATTTGCTACGTGTCCTCATGGAAACACGTTGCCATAGCATTTTCTGCAGATTTTAATGCTGCCATCAGATGAGAGCCTCAAACTTTCAAACAGAAATCAGATATTTTTTTTTTTGCCCCTACTCCTGAATGTATTCACCTGGACAGAAGAAATACTGCAAATAGATACTTTTGTAAAGACTGGAAGTGGGACTACATCCCAAGGTTGTTTGGATCATGTGATGTGAGTCCTTTTTTCTCCAGCTGACAAACAGATGGATTTTGTCTCAGACAGTTTAATTGCCTTTTTCTTTCAGTTTTATAAGCACCATAAAACAGCTATGCTCTCTTCTATGTGAGTGCACAATATCTTGAAACAGAGTTGAGAGTGAATCCTAATCAAAGATTAGTTAAAATTTAAGATTATCCCTGTGTTTTTTCCTTTAATCCTGATGAATCCTTGCTTCAGCAGATGATTTCTTTTAGTAAAAAATGTATTATTCCCATTTCAGGTCTGATAACAGTCTGCTGTTATCATTTCTCATTCCACAGTTAAACTGAAAGATGTCAATACATGTCCAGTGTTTCCAAGTCAGATCTGTGTATAACCAGCATGCAAAAAATATAAAGATATTTTAAAAAAAATTCCTTAGGATTCAAAAATGGGCTTGAGAGGTGCATTGGTACCATTGGCAAAGTGGCTGCTGAGTAAATGTGTAAATTCATGAGTGAGCTCTGGGGTTTTTTTATCCCTGTCCTTTCCTGGAGTCACTCACCACTCTGAGGGGGCTGTGGAACTCCTCTCCCATGAAATCCTTTCTTCCACGGGCTGATAAGGATTCATTCTTAAATGCAGAGTATAGAAATGGAAATTGATTTATGCACAGGGGAGTAAGTAGCTCGGCTGATTCACCTGAATTTCCCAGGAATGTGACCTGATTATTTCATAGTGAAAGACAGAGACCCAGGATCTAAATTCCAGGTAGGAATTGTTTCCCTGAGCTGTGGAGGGTCTGCCAGGCCAGCAGTGGGAGCACTGCTCAGGTAATAAACACATCTACCCTTGCCAGACTTGCTGCAGAGGGTGTCAATCCAGAAGACATTAAGGAATAATTCAAAATTACAGAAGACTCTTTGTCCTTGGTTCCAGCAGCCACATCCTCACCATCTGAAACCCACTACCAAACCTCATAAATATACACAAAAATCTTGTATTTTCAAGGTGCCTGCCTGTAACCAAGTGCAGAACATCCATCCTGGGCAGCCTGCTTTATGTTCTGGCCCTTATAACCCTTGGAATGCTTTCACTGGGAGTCAGCATTCTGGATTAAGTGGATACTTGGCTACAGATCCACCTTTGTGCCTCAGGGAAATGGCAGAGATTAGATGCAGTGAAACATTAAACTTGAAGATTCCCCATTATGCTCTTTAGAATAACACTTGAGTTGCTTATAAATAGCAGAGGGGCTGCACAGATCCTGCCCTTGTGGCACCTCTTGCTGTTTGTTCCTTTAAAAAGCCTGGGTTGGGTGAGGTGAGGCATTCAGAAATAGAAATGCAGGGTTGGGAGACTTAAACAAGACATTTTGCTGGGCTTTGGGATTGATCTTGGTGTGGGACACGCTGGCATTTGGGGAGAGTCACATCTGATGGTAATTCTGCCTGCTCTCCTCACCCTGCACCAACCCAAAATGTCAGTGTTCCTGAAATGCTCTTGTCCCCACCTTGTCTCTACCTGAGCATTTTGGATCAGCAGAGCAATTTTGTGTTCTGATTAATGCCTTTTCCTCACTGAGTCTGCACTGAGAGTCTTCACTGAGCTGTCAGCAGTGCTCTCTGCACAGCATTTGTCTGGAGATGGGAATTCAGAGAGTTGCAGGCTTCACACAACATCTCATCATCTCCATCTGCATCCATGACATGTTTAACTAACTGACTTCGAGATCTTCCGTATTTTAAAATGGTTAAAAATTAAATTCTGAGCTACAGTAACAGAAAATATGAGTGGTACTAGGCCAGATAGATCACTTCAAGCACTCTCCTGAGTAGCAGCATGTAGTTTTCACTTCTACATTTAGTTTTTGGCAGTCAAAGGTTTTCATCCCATTGTGTCCCATAAATTACTATGCTGGAACAGTCTTTGCAGTCTAGAGACAGATTCAGCTCTGCTGTTCTCTTACAATGTCTCATTGATGTTTTCAGTTCATTAAGTAGGTACATGGAATAAAAATATCCTAGGTTGTAGAAATTCACAGTTTTGTTTCTGAAAATGACTGAGGCAATTAATCCAGTCATCTCCCTGCTTCTGTGGGAGCTGATGGATTTGGTTTTTGATTTATTTAAATAGGCAACATAAGTTAATTTACAGAGAAGCAGTTTTTCATAGCCATAGGGGTGATAAACAGTAAAATGAAAGTGATAGCCTGGTTGGTGAAAATAAAATATCTTTAAAAAACAAAATGAGCAGACATCAGTTGGCACATGTGTTGTAAAGTTTGCAGTGCTGAGCTTAACCTACTCTATAAACATTCTGTGGCTGCTCATCCCAAATAAATGGCAGCATCATCCCTCATTCTGATCTTCTGGGAACTGGTTGCTCATGCTTTCCATCCCTACAAGCCTTACACATGATTTTCCTTCCATCCATCTTCCAGTCCCATGGCTTCCGAGATGTGCAGCCTCCTGCTGTCACTCACAGCCCAGAGGGGCCTGAGCTGAACCCTCGGAAACGGCCTCGGGCAGAGGAGGAGCAGCAGTGATTCCAAAGTGGGATGTTAAAAACCTGCAGGAGGGCAGTGGCAGAGGGAACTGCAGCCAAAGGCAGCCCGAGGGACTCTCAACTTCAGTTCCTGCTCGGGACTTTATTTTAATATTAAGACTGCAATGTGCAAATTTCTGTGGCACAGAATTCCTTTGTGTATGGCATAATTGTACTTTTTTAATAAAAATCTATTTTTTTCTATAACAAGTGGCTTCAGCTTTGGGGTTGGGGCTTTTTTTGTTTGGGTTTTTTTGCGGGTGGGGAGTGGATGTGGGGGCTACAACTCCATATTTCACACTGGGTGAAAAGACAATGAAATGAGAGCCTCTAGCACAGCACATCTAATGACAGGCATGTGGATCACTCATCTGGCTTTGTGTGTGCCTGAATTTTAAGGAGGTTGGATGCAGCACTGTGCTCACCACAGGCTCAGAGCAGGACACAGGCAGTGCATGCTGCAAGAGAAATGCAGCTTTCAGTGCTACACCAGAGTGGGGCTTTAGCCCTCACCTGCTGCAAAGTCCTTGGTCAAGGACACTCAAAGCTCTGCGTTGAACTTCTCATTTATGCTGTAGTGGCAACAAAAGAGATGAAAAGCTGGGTCTGAAGGACAAAGGATTTAATCCAGCACGATAATTTTATGTTCCTGTCTCAGAAAGTGAGAATTTTTTACCGTGGCTCAGGCTTGAACCAAACTGCTGCAGAGCCCTGACTTCCACATTCTTCATTTCATTTCTTGCTGTAATCAGGATCTCTTTTGTTCGTGGCTGTAATAAAGAGGAAAGCCAGACTTAGGCACCAGCAATATCAGCAACTCCAGAGTCTAAATCCAGAGAATGAATGTACTCTGAAAGCACAGCAGCTTTTTTTGTCCTCTTTTTATTAAGAGAAAACAAATCAAGGAGATTATTAGAGGAGAAGAAAGGTGCTGCACTGCAAAATAGTAATTACTTCAATTATGAGAAGTGTTTGTACACATGCACAGAGATGACCCCTTTTGGCAGAGCACTCGCTAACGTTAAAGCTGAGGAAACTCAGCCAGCAGCTAAATGGAGAATTCAAGTTGTGGGAGTCACTATCTTAAATTTTTTATTTAGTATACACTAAACTGACTTTGCCTTGAAACGAAATTCAGTGCTGAATCTGAGTCATAAAATCTCTCTATTCGAAAAAGGCTGCAAAAAAAAAAACAGGGGGGGGGAAGCAGTGGTTTTTGCATCATTATAGGGTTTAGATAAAAATTACATAATAAAATATTAAAGGGAAAAGTATTGAGTTGCCATGCAGCAAAACCGGGCTGTGTCAAAATTTAAAAACTGTGAGTCAGGGAGAAGCTCTGAAGCAAGCAGCATGACATAGGGGAAGGGAGGCAGAGGGATCTGTGACTCAGACAAACATTTCAATGCAGGAGACACAGGCAAACAAAAGGATCCTAGGCATGTGATGTCAGCAGAGCAAACGCTCCCGTTTGGGAATAAAGGCTTCCTACGTATTGCAGTGCAGGAGGAGGGGGGAGCTGGCACCCAGCTCTTGCCTACGTAGCCACCAGGAAAACCATCCATTAGGAATGCTGGAGCAATATTTTCAGGAGCTCTCCTGGTTCCTGGTGATAGCTGCTATCTAAGGGGTTTGGTAATTATGGAAAAATCCATTCCTCTCAGTGCATTGTGCTGGGATTTAACACCCTCCACACGTCCTTCCGTGTGTGAGCAGAGTAACAGTGTGGCTCCCATGTACTATTAATTTCAGCTGACTGGTGGTTTTAATTTTGTTTGTAGTAGAGTAGCATCCAGAAGCCCCAGCTGAGATGCTGATCCTGTTATAACAAGATAAATGGTCTTGGCTGAGTAAATGTTAGAGCTTCCAGTGTTATGGGCATCATTATTCAAATAAAAAAGATGCACAGTTACTGGTTAACAGTGGGAGTTAACAAAATGTCCAGAGGAAACATTGGGGACTCTCTATGCTGAGATTTTTTTAATTTTTCTCTCTTTTTTCCCTATTGAAGCTATTATAAAAATCAGCTCTGCAGACCAGAACTGAGAGAAGGATCTGTTGGCGGAGACAAAATTAGATTAAATGAGCCAGATTTCGTTCTCATCTGCTGGAGACAAGGAAGCTGTTCCAGGCTCAGAACTGCAGAGAAAGAAAAAAATTGACCGTTTCCTCCCCAGTAAATCTTCCATGGCAAGTTGATTTTTTCCCATATGTGCCTGGAATTCTCATGCATGTCACAGCATCAGAGCCCAACAGCGAGGGGCAGAAGGGAATTTTATTACTGCACAAGAAGTGAGATTCTAAGTAGCCAACCTCATGGCACTGCATCAAAAAGGAAATGGGTTGTTTGATTTGCTGCTTAAGTCCCAGTTTGCTGAAAGCCAAGGGCTTTAACTGTCATGCTGAGTTTGAAATTATTCCATTTTGTGAGGACGACGTTTATCTTGTGGTGGAGGAACTTATTTTGTCACCACAACAATAATCCAGATCCCACCACGGGCCTTGGTGACAGGCAAACACTGTGGTCACAGGAGAATTTTCAAGCCCTGAGTCCTGCTTTGGAACTCTTTAGTTTGGACAGGGAAAATAACAATTTATTTGTTCCTGATTTGATGTGTTCTGCACCTTTTCCATTATGAAATACTGAGAAACCAGCAAGCCTCTAAGTAGATTAAATTTAAGGAAACATGGAGAAGAAATAGCTTAACTGGAGGTACAAAGGTGTAGCCAAGGTGCAAGGTAGAAAATCAGTCTGCTATTGAAGTCAGTCACAAAGTGATTGATCTGTGTGAAAAGCAGATTTGGCCACTAACCTGGGTGCTAATACAGAGCTGAGAAAACTACATGTAAAATATAACAACCATTTTCCTGTCCAATTTCAGTTACTGCTCCTTTAGTTATTTTACAGGGGGACTAAATTTAGGATCAGATTGATTATCAGGTATTTCATGGAATAACAACAACGGTGAAATCCTTACTGCCTGCTTTTTGAGCTCCACCCTTGTCCTGAACAAAAGAAGATGGGAATGTTGGAAGGGCAAGTCATTGTGCTCCAGCTTCTCCAAGGAGACTGTCTTTACCATGCTCAGGATAATAATTCTTTAGAAAGGCACTTAAACGTGTTGTACTGTTTTAACACATGTTAATTCTATATGAAATCCATGTGGTAAGTTTAGAAGTTTGGTGCTTTCCCATCCTTGGGAGAAACGGAATAAACAGAGTGCCAACATGGCAGCGGCACAAATATTCCAGAAGGGCAGTAACAGTTTTTTGGAAAGGATGAGGAGCGGGGGGTCAGCCGTGTTCCCGAAGCTGCAGGGCCGTGCTGAGCGCTCCGCAGGCAGCCTGGCTGCAGGGGAATGTGGCGCTGGCAGCGGCCGGGAGCAGCCTGGCCAGCCCTCCTCCTCCTCCTCCTGCTGCTGCTCCGCATCCCCTCGGCTCCGGGGAGCGGTGCCAGCTGCTCCCTGCTCCGGGCTTCCCTCCGCTGCTCCCCAGGCTGAGCACTCGGTGTCTCGTGGCTGCCGGCCATGCGCTCGTTTGGGATGATTAGGGTCAGGGGAGCTGCCTTCCCTCGGCTGCAGCAGGATGCCTGCGTTAATGTTCTCTCCTGAAGAATGAAATCACCGGGAACTGGCCCCTTTCCCAGTACTGAATTTCACCCACAAATGCACCCACTGTTAAACTGTCAGCTCCTGTCTTGCTTCCCACAAGCAAGAAATATTCCTACAATATCCACTATCTATCTATTGGAGAGCCTAAGCTTGACACAGTTTGAACTCTAGCTGTTGAAATAATAAATGGCATTAAAACCAATAGTTCTGTCTTTACACTAGCAGTAAAAATGTTAGATTATGTGCCAAAAGAATGCATAGGAAAGTCTGTATTTTACTAAGTCATCCTTCAAAAATTATAGCTAATGCTGCTCATTTTATTACAAGAATTACTTGCCATTGATTTAAATGGGGCCAAAGAAGCATTGGGATATAAAAAAAAATAAAAATCACATTTCAGTTTCAAACAACAAGGAGGGGGAATGTTTAAAATACTCTGTAAAATATATAGGAAAGTAAAAAAAAAAACCCTATAGACTCCAACAAATGGTTCTAATTGGGTCTGGATGTTTTCCTCAAAGGCCACAAATGTGCTGTTTGAACACTTGCTCAGTTGCCATTATTCTGGAGGTTTAAATTTCTGACACATATCCCTCTAATAGTCTTAATTTATTTAGTGTGAACTGTTGCAATTTTAGCAACACAGTTACAACTACAGTCACTTAGTAATTCTTTTTGTATCATATATGTTACTAAATTAAAATGTTTTGGGCTAAAGAATGAGTTGTCTCTTTAGAAACAAAATAATGTCTACAAAGTGCAGAGTGTCAATAAAAGATTGTAACACTTTTTTTTTTTTACTAGATAAACTTACTGCTTACTACACTTTTGATAGTAAATGTGTTACCTCACATAAATCTAAATCTTTAAAAGCCATTCATTCATTAATTTGTGAAAAGAGCACAGGTTCCTGTGGCTAAATCCCAGGGTTTGAGACTGTTGGAAGAAGTTAGAATGAGCTGCATCAATGGAATTTGGGGGTGACTCTAATTCAAAGCACACCCTTTCCTAAACAGGGGTCTGAATGGAAGGTTGAAAATGGAATTTTCCTTTGGGATGGGACTGGAAATTTCCATGACAGCTGGAAGTGGGATTCAGGCCTGAAATCCCGTGGTTTGCAATGGATGGGGATATTTCAGAATAATCTTTGACTATTAATCTGGAAAAGCTGACTTGACCTCAAAAACTTAAAAAAAAAAAGTAGTAAGAGAAAGAAAAAGAGAGAATGACTTTGGTGTTTAGGAACACCCCAAAAAAAATCCTTATTATGGTCAAAGAGTCAGTAAAACTGTGGTGACAGAAGTTACTTACCCTTTTAAAGCTGCAGTTGTCCAAACTGAACCCAAGAAAATGAACTGCAGTTTGATGGATGTTGACTCTGTCAAGAGTTTTCTTGTTGTGTTCCTTAGAAATTCTTGCTGTCTTTAGTCTTAAGCAACTGGAATTATTAAAAGTGAATATAGCTGCTAAAATTAATTCAGGTTTACTGCAAAAGCCCTACTTTTTAAAGAAAGAAGCCCTACTTTGAAGAGACATTTACCATTGGATTTTTGCCATTAAACTCATTTCTGTGGTATCAGATCATGTATCACAGGTATGTTTAGTTTTGTCAAAGCATTCCTCATGACCCTACCTGTTTTCTGTTTGTCAGCCCTCAGGAGTCACTCCCAAAGGTTACAAAGAATTAAAAATCACTTCTTTTTTGCCCTCCATACAATTCAGGTCACCTCCCCGAGGCCTGTTCAAACCCTGCTTATTTCTCAACAGCGAATGAGAAAGGGGAAGGCATCATTTTAAGGCTAAAACAAAACAGATTTCTTCCAAAACAATACTGTAAGATGTTCTTTTTTTAAAAAAACAAAAAGCAACATGGCTGAAAAGGATACAAACACCTGCATTTCCTTCCTCACATCGAGTACAAGCCTTGTTCTCCATCGGATTTCCAGCGGTCTCAGACTCAGAGCGTTGTGAACTGTGAGTTTATTCCATCCACCTCCCCCAAATCCCACGGGAACCATCCACCCAAAGGATATCCAGAGCACAGCCAGGCGCTCTAAATTTAGCTCCCAGAGTTGCTGAGCACTCCAAACATTGCGTCACAGCCCCCAGCACACGCTCTGAGGGATCAGTGGGTGCTCAGGGCTTCCTTCTGTGGAGCAGGGTGGCTCCTTCTGGGGGAGCTGGCCACCCCAGTGGCCCCACAGAGAGCCAGGTCCCTCCTGCCTGGCTCAGCCACACCACCCACAGCGCCCGTATGCTCCATGTTCCAGCCCAAAGGGAATGCTTCTCCACCTTCCCCTCTCAGGAACAAATGTCAGCGTGGCTTGGAGCCATCAGCTCTCTCTTTAATACCAGGGCAAAACAATCCCGGCTTGACCGTAGTGCCAAAAGTTGACAAAGTGTCCTGAGAGTGGAGTTCTACTCTATTTCATTTTAATTAGCGTCTTCTGCCACGAGACAAATGATGAAAAGCACATGGGGACTGCCAAGATGAATCAAGGACATCTGGTAACTTTAACATTTCGAGATGAAACAGAGTAGGTATTACTCCCAGATACTCTTCTGTGCTGCTTGGAGCAACTAAAAAATACATTAAATTAACAAAATTTTTAGGAAAAGGCTGCCTAAATGCTTTTGAAATGCTTCTTAGATTGTTTTAATTGCTGTTTGTCATAAAACATGAAGCTGATCTTGCATCTTGTTGAATTAGCTGTGACTTCCCTAAGACATTGTAATAATAGGAATTTTTCTAGTTCAGATCATATTACATTAAGATTATCTGGTTATAGCTTCTTAGAAACTCCAACTGCCTCTGGATTCTGAGAGAAAAACAACTGATCATGAAGTTAAAACTGCTTTGTGATACTTGCACAGATATACATCCTCCCGGGGCTTGTGACTCACTGATGATGCAGAACACACAAACATAAAAAAAAATAAAACCCCAAATCCAGCAATGACATCGTCAGCTGCAACTGGGAGCTCTCTGCTCAAAAAGAACTGCAATGTTTCTCACCCTTCAATGTTTCTTACCCTGCAAACCCACCTGGCATTCCCTAAATAAAGGAGTGTTGAATTGAAAATAAAGAAAGGGCATAAAGAAAAATATTGTTTAGAGATAACCTTCCAGGACAAGCTATGCGATTTTCTGTCACTGTCAGCTGTGAAAGACTAGGACTAACTGTGACAATCACATTTTTAACTCCCAGAGCTTTTACATATTCACAAGATTGCAATATGATCAGTCAAGGCAGTTGCCGGAAATATTCTAAAATTAGTTTGACTCTAAAATAATTCACCAAACAGAAGACAGATTTACAGGAGCACCTGACATGCAGAGGTAATTGCTACAATGCAGAGAACAACAGGTTTCAGCAAGATACTGTCCTTGTTACAATACATAAAAATTTGAGGATTTTTTTGCATATGAGGCTCGTGATTTGGCCATTTTTCAGGGTATATCTGACATTAAGGATATCGTTTCCTCGCATGTATACAAGCTATTTTAAATGTGTCGCAATTATACCTGTTCTTTATTGGTATTTATGGACCTGATAGCTCTGAAAATAGCTTTCCAGCAACAATGAATAAAACAAGCCAAAACGCCTTTCACAAATGAAAGACATTTATCAGACAGCAAGAGAATATTCACTACAGTTTGTCTCCCACTGACAGGTTATCTTTTAAGTTTCGGTAGGTGCAGCATCTTCAGCTTCTCACAAATTCTCCTTTGCCAGAACACGGAATGAGTAAATATTGTGTAATATGTCATTTATAATAAAATCGTGGGATGGTTTGGGTTGGAAGGGAGCTTAAAGGACCATCTATTCCAGCCCCTGAGCCTGGGTGTTCAGAGCTCCATCCAACCCGGCCTCGGACGCTCCCAGGGACGGGGCAGCCGCAGCTCCTCGGGGCAAGCTCAGCCGGGGCCTGGCCACCCTCACAGCGAAGCATTCCTTCCGAACACCTGAACTAAACCTACCCTCTTCCATTTTCACGGCCAGTTCCCCTCACGCAAACACGCTCCGATGCCAAACCCGCTCTCCGAGG
>VZTB01016086.1:7783-46256 GCA_013397245.1 Thryothorus ludovicianus
CATTTTAGTCCTATTTACCTATTTACTAGACAGCAAAATGAATGAAGGGCAGCACAACGATGCACCCTGAAATACACACCAAACCAGAATGTACATTGCAGGCATCAGTGGGGAAGAGGATTCTGCCAGCACAAAAGCAATAAATCTGGCTTGGGTTGTTGGTGCTGCTTGCTCTTATTGCAATGGGTGCTGGTGAAAATTGCCATCAAGAAGCAAGAGATACAGGACCAAATCCATTTCTGTAGATACTGGAAGATCAAAACTGTCATGACAAACTGAATTCATAGCATTCTTCTTCCACTTTGCCTGGTGCTACCACTAAGCAAGGGGAAAGTTCTATTGCCATAATAAAACACTAGAAGGATCACGGGTAATTTCCCAATCCTGATTGTGAAAAGTTATGGATTAGGGTTCAGGTTTCCAATTGCTGGGATTTTTTTTGCTTTGTTAGTTTTTGTTTTCTTGGGGAAGGGAGTGACATTTTGTGTTTGCTTACTTTTTTGCCTTTAATTTTCTTTTTAGAAGTGTTTTGTCCAAAATCAAGTTTTAATGTGATATTGCTCTGTGAAGGACAAAGTAAGCTTGAAGACATGCTAGAGTCTTGATGTCTTCCAGAGGAACTAAGAACTGAGTAGAGTTTTAGTTGTCATTCTACTTTTTAGTATTTTGTCAGCTATTACAGAAAAAAAAACAAAACCTATAGGATCATCCTTCCATCCTCTGGCCTACTCCTTTCAAATGATCAAAAGTATGATTTTATTGCATTGCAGACCTGGAGGCCCTTCTTTCTTGAGTTCCAAATACATGTGGAGTTTTTTGGCAGCCTTCTGTCCTGTGCTGGTTTTGAAAGGATATTTGGCTGAAATTTAATTCTGCCTTGCAGCAGCATTTAATCAACCTTTGTCCCTCTGAGATGAAGATTTAAAACTGTCAGGAAGTCTGTTATCTATCTCAGTTTTCACAGGCAATTGCTAAATGGAGATGACAAAATACTCCATCAAAATACTGTCTATTTTGGTAGCAATCTGTAAGGAACTCTTCAATACTAGTGAGTCGGTAGAGGCAATAATTGGTAAAGCAAACATAACCATCTCACACTGTGTGTTCAGCTTCTGCTGACGACTCTTTTCCTACACAGAATGAAGTCAGGATTATTGGTTAAATACATAATTGACAGCATAAGATACTTCAAGGAACAAGGCTGCCTCTCTATCCCTTATTTATTCTAACCAAACCACATAAAAGGATGGATTAAAATGCTGAATCAAGATATCTCTAATTTATGTCACCATTGTGTTACAGACTTGTCTCAGTAAAGATGACTCAGCATTTTAGTGGTCGAGTAATTTCCCAAATTGTAACATAGCTGTAGAAAGTGACATAGATTGCCCAGAAAATGCAGTAGAAGGCAGAAGGCAAGAGATGTGGTGCAAATATTTTTCTTTTCTAGATTTCTCCCTGTTTTTTTTGTTTGGTTGGTTTTGTCAGTCTCCCAAGATGTTTCTGTTTAGCTAAACACAGGGTACTTAGTTGCCAGTGTGCAAACCTCACTCCAGTGACTGCCGGCTCCATCTTCTCAAAAACTCTGAGGTCAACACTCAGCTACTGATCTTGGAGACAAGTCGCAATCCCAGATGGATTTTGTCAACCACAATGGAGCCATTCCAGAAAAAGCATGTTTTCATAGATTGGAATCTTGCCTGCTTGCTAATTTTTTTAACTGTAGTATTTGTGGAAAGTGGAACAAGAAAATGAGAGAATTCTTGTCCAAGGAGAGGGGTTTCCTTAGTTACCTAGTAAAATTTATAAAGGAGATGAGAAACAGGACCCATTTTTGGCCTCAGTTGCAGCCTGATGCATCAAAACAACAGAATTAATCACAGAGTATGCTAATTACTTTCTTCTAAAAAGAAATTTTACCTAAGTACTTTATTTGATCAGATAAAAAATTATTGATCCTTAAATTTATGTATTTCTTCCTTTCCCTGCAAAAATAATCTCAACACACACATTCACATAGACTTTTCAAGGTATCTGTCTGTCATAGTTTAGAACTGGTACTCCCAGTATTTTATGTAAATTTTGAAGCTGCATTTTACACTAAATTTGCTGTCCTTGGAGCATCAAGGCATTCCCAATCACCATGCTGTTTCCCTCAAAAAGCTACTTTGCAACATTTAAGCCTGGGAGTCCTGCAACTTGTCACCCTCAGGTCTTCAGTACTTTGCAGCAGATTTAAGTGGGTTGATTTTACTTATTTCAACTTTTTTTGCAGCACTTTACTTTTTTCTTACAAGTGTCTTTTAGCTTTCCAAGAATAAAACTGGGCAATTTCTACTGTATTCTCAAGCTCTGTAGCTCGCAATGTGTTACATAGAGCAATTTTAGTTGCTGCATTCATATCCTGCTTCTTTATGCAGAGCATGTGGTGTTTTTCCCCACTAGTAGCATAATCCAGGAACAGGTGTCTGCTAAAATCTGCAAATGTTCTTTCTTAATGAAAATGAAGACAATAGCACCTGTTGGGTTAAAATTGTATGCTCCTTACCTTCGGATACTTCTTAATACATGGAATACAGGTGGGCTTGAAGGGATACTAAGTAAGTCTGCACATGGAAGGCAGAGAGACTTCAACAAATCAGAGGGCTGGGCAACCACCAACTGTATGAAGTTCAACAAGGAGCAGTTCTGGATTCTGTGCCTGGGAGGGGAAAACCCTGGATGAACTGGCAGACAGAGGAATGACATGATGGAGAGCAGTGCTGTAGAAATGGACTCAGGGGTTCTGGTCAATGGCAGGTTGAACGTGAGTGAGCAGTGCCCTGGCAGCCGGGAGGGCCAACCCTATCCTGGGGTGCATCAGGCACAGCATCACCAGCCAGGCAAGGGAGGGGATTGTCCTGCTCTGCTCTGCACTGGGGCAGCCTTACCTCAAGTGCTGGAGCTTTGTATTTTGGCAGTTTTGGGTGCCAAAACATAAAGAAGATATTAAATAATTCGGGGTAAAGGAGGGCTCTAAGGGCGGTGAAGGGCTTCAGGGGGAAGCTGTATGAGGAGTCGCTGAGGTCACCTGGTTTGTTCAGCCTGGAGAAAAGAAGACTGAGGGGAGACCTCATTGTGATCTTCTACATTCTTATAGGAGTAGGTGGAGGGGCAGGCACTGATCTCTGTGAGGAACAGTGTCAGAGCTTGAGGAAACGCCTTGCAGCTGTGCGAGGGGAGATTTAGACTGGATATCAGGGAATGGTTGGACTTGTCAGTCCTTTCCAACTCAGAATATTCTTTGATACTATAAATTTTTACTGAGTTGTTTACTGTCTCCATCTTCCCCTTACTTGACCCTAGTCTCTGAAAACCTGCAATGCCCAGATTGGGAAGCACTCTAATACTTGGATTCTTTGGTGGTTTCACAGGTGCACAGAAAGAAGATGAGAAAAAAGCTTAATGAAGAGAAAACACGAAGAGCAAATAGTAAGCCCTTGAACTAAAACCATTTTAAAGTAATTAAATACTGAAACTAGGAGGTAAAAAAATGCCTTTTTCCTGAATCTGTTTGTGGCACGAAAAATCGCTGTTTGAAATGGTGGTCTCCTTTGTCTCTGCCTCATGCTATTCTCATTGTTGTTCACATAACAGCTTTGTTAATAATAATAAGTATTGGTCTAAAAGCTTCAAAGTGTGCTTGTGCAGCACTACTGATTTTCTATGTATCTGCTACATGCTATGTAGAGTACCAGTCTTATGCTAAATCTGACGCATGCCCTACAAGCAGGAAAAATATTTCAGATGCATTTGCGACAAAACCAAACAAAAAACCAAAACCCCACCCTTCCACTTCTCTCTCAAGATACTCCTTTTCTATCAAGTACTCTTGTGTGTGGACATCTGTGTGAATAACTGGACGTTAACAACTGTGTGTTGTAACTTTTTTATTAATGTCATAAACTTCCTTTCTGATGCCAGTGAATTAGACTGCCATTTGGGATTTTTTCAAAAAATGAATAAAAAATAGAAAATATTGCAAAAAAATAGAGTTTTTATAACCCTGGCCAAATGTTTTTTCTTCAGATGCAGTTCTCAGGATCACACATGGTGATGCTGTGGTAAAGGAGAAGATCTCTTAGCATCGCATGGGAAAAAATAGCTCTTTGCCCCTTCCTCAGTCTGATCAGGTGCAAAAGGATTCTTTACAAGGGGTAATTTGTTACTACAAGCTCTCATAAGCTATACTTTTGAAATTAGGCAGTCTCACATGAATGATGAAAAAGTGGAGGTAGTTATTTGTTTAAATGGGGGGAAATAGGTTTTCTATTCATAGAACTCCTGTGCATCTTAGACCTGTAATGACATTTAAGCAACATAAGTGGGAATCAGACCAGGGATTTTGTTTCTCATGCTGTACTTGGTATACAATGACAAAAATGGGGAACATTTCCATTCTTGCACATTCACTTAATCTGATGGATGCTTGAGCTTCAGACTGTCTTGAATGCATTTAGGCCTTACAACCAGAAATTAATTGCCTGCTGTGGTGATATGGAATCTTTACAATAAACAGTTCAACAGAATTTGAAAGAAATTCTGTTGAACTAGAGTGAGTCTTTGTCTGTAGAGCATGAGCTTTTGGGAAACAGGGAAAATATTTCTCAGTCTATCTGAGCACAGACCTGTGAATCAGTGTAAGATTATCAGGTTGTATCCAGAACAGACCACGTAGTGCCAGTTCTGAGGATTTTGTGGGTGTGTCTGGCTCCTTTATCCAAGATTGCTATGAACTGGGTTTATGGTGGGTAGGTATTGATGTTGCATCTGGTGATACTGGCTGACCCTGTAACCAACATGAATTGAATAGGTTGAGCAAACTCAGTTGTCCTGAGCAAGATGCCTGAGCTGTAAAACCTCCTGAGTGACCTAAGAAGAATGATAAAAGAGTAAGTAAGTCAGGAAAATTAATATAACATTAAAACTTGGAATAAATTTTCTTCGGACCATCTGTGGTGGGTTGATCTTGGCTGGATATTAAGTACCCAGGAAGCTGCTCTATCACTCCCCTTTCTCAGCAGGGTAGTGGAGGAAAAAAACAGATGAAAAAAGCCTTGTGGATCAAGGCAAAGGTGGTTTAAAAAAGATAGAGCAAAGGCTGTGCATACTAGCAAAGGAGAACAAAATATATATTCTCTCCATCTCATCAGTGGTTTATGCCCACTCAAGTAGGGTCTCAGAACACATAGCAGTTGGTCTAAAGGACAAGTATCTAAAGAACTAATCTTCCCACCCCTTTCTCTTATCTTTAATTGCTGAACAGATGTCATAATTTATGGATTATTCTTGAGTCAGTTTGTCTCAGCTGTCCCTGTTGAAGAACATTCTTGAGTGAAGGGGCAGCCTTGAGTGAAAGGGCAGCCTTGAGTGAAGAGCATCCTCAGGGAGCCCTGCAGCCAAAACACTGATATGTCATCAACACCCTTCTGGCTCCAAATACAAAGTACAGCCTTATCAGGACTCCTATAGAGAAAATTAAGTCCACCCCCTACAGACCCAATACATAAGCTGGACAGGATACCACAGTGAGTCAATGGTAGAAGTTTTGTTTGAACTAGTTTTGATTTAGTTTTCACTCTCCTAGCCTTGGAAAGATTAAATCTCCCACTAAAGAAATGTTGTGTAATGTGGTGATATCTGGACCAAATTGCTATCTAGCTGTACTAACTTAATACTGTCCATACTCATGAACACTGAAATCATCTCCAAGCAATTCAAATGCAGTCTGCATTCAGCAGAGCAGGACCACAGTGTGTGTTGGGGACCTAGAGCTGTAGAGGAACCTTCTAGCTGGTGCATGTGTGAGGTCAAGCTAAAAATGCTGATCTCTTTGGAATTAGAGTATTGTCAGTGATCTGCATGTTTTTCTGTAGAAAATTCTGGAGTAGGTGTAAAAAAAAAAGTGTCTGAAATAGATTGCAAATTATAGTGAAGCAAAATATCATGTAACCTGAAAAATATATGTAGCAATCCCATTTTAATATTTAACATAGCAGCTTCTCATCTTGTGTCTAAAGCATGCTTATTCTGATCTCTCATGACAGCACAAAGAATTTTAAAGTCAGAATTCTTCTCATTGGGAGCTGTCAAACTGTCCTTAATAAACTCCATTTGCTCCTTCTTCTCCCACACAGTTATATCCCCAAACATGAAACTCTACAATCATGCTGAGCCAAAAAAGTTTGCAAGTCTCACTGGTCTGAATTCATCAACTACCCTGTGTGCCACCAAAGCAAACAAATGCATATTTCAAAGATGTACACTATGTCTTTTTACCCCACTCTCTTTAGCTCCAGTAAGCAGAACAGGACCTTGCCTGTTAATTTTTATTTCAGTTCAATCAGTCTTTTGATGCATAATGTTACCTTCTTGTACTGGTAGTGAAATGCTTTAATAGGAATGAAAGACAGAGCTACTGATGCCAGTTCTCCTGGCATGGATATGAATAAGGGGCCTTCAGAGCAAGTGTTTACCCTTGGGAGGTCAGGAAATAGGGAAGACTGGATGCTAAGGTCATGACAGCAAAGATTTAATGTTTTACTGGGCAGCAGCCATTGCTATACCTGCATGAGTATATGAAACTAAAATTCTCAAAGAAGTGGCAGCATTGAGATGTCTCCCTCAGCACCTCATCTGCTCTCAGTTTCTAAACAGACAGGTATATCCAGGAAGACTAAAGTGACTGATGCCATCTAAACTGTTAGCAGAGGCAGTATGGTGATACCTGGTCAATCTGATTATTTGCAGTTCTCTGCATATACCTAAGGAAAGCTCTACTGTCTTTCTGTATTTCTAAGCTTTCTAAGGGTGTTCCTTATGAAACTAACACAAACAGATTGCAGTGGTTTATTTCTGATGAGCAATGATTCCATTATCCCAGCAGAGGGAAATCTGGAGACATTGTCAAAAGCAGATTGAGTTTTACAGAGGTAAAACCAGTTTGATGACATAAATATACCAGAATTAGCTAGTGAATGCCTTCCTCTTCAATTACATGACTGCAAAATTTTTTTAACTGATGTTATTTCTTAGTATTAGGAAATGTTTGTTTTAAGATGCACTCTCAAGAGTAAAATCTGGAGCCTTAAATTCAATAGTGGTGTCACTACACTTTCTATAAAAATGATATCTGTTTTTGTAAGTTATTCAAACTTCTAAGTTATTGATAAGAGTGTAATATAGTATTTGGGTTTTTTTTTCATTCTTCTTTATGTATTTTATGTCTGCCAAACGTAGATAACAGATCTTCACAGAAATAAAGAAATTATACTTTAATATATTAAAAGCATCCGATTTTATAGAAAGGGTTATATGTTACTTAAAGAAAACTCTTCTGATGCCTAATAGAAAGTTATGTTGTAATAAGTGGGGGGAAAAGGGTGGGGTTTTCTTCCTTTTTTCTCTCTCTCAAGTGTTTATCTCCTACAGAAACGAGACAATGTAACTGTATCTCCAAACGGGAATTCTGCTGACCTACCTATGGTGGACAGTAACAGAACTTCAGATGTCTGAGAAATGTATAAGTGACCAAAGTCCGTAATGTAAAGGTAATCATGAGAAAAAAGATTCCTGATTAGTCACGAGAATGAGGAAGAATAATTACTTGATTATTATTGAATGTATTGAAACTAGAACAGAACCACAACTGAGTGGCTCAGGATAAATTTGATCTCATGTTCTAAAGGGATGGAAAATTCTGGCAAAAGCTACACAGTGCCAAGATGGAATTATTCTGAAGTGATAGGAAATAAAATTTTTACAGAAAGACTCAACCACAGACTCCTACTCAATTTACTGAACAAGTCTCCTTGGCCTTTTAGACAAGCCCTTGCCACAAAACTGCACACTAGAATTTGAAATTTCATTTTAATACTACTAGATCTGAGAAGGAAAAATAAACATGTAAGAAATTGAACTAGATGCACACTGCTACTTGAAGCTCGAGAAGGCTGACTCATCATCAACTCCAGTAGTTGGTTTCTCTTCCTCCCTTAAGCCTTCCCCAAGGACAATTGACCTCAGCACTGCAGGAGCATGCAGGGCAAACACATATAGCTTCTCCCTATTCTCCTCAGTTCTTAATATAAGTTAAGGTTATCAGCAATTTATGTCAGGCTGGAAGCTGTGGTAGGACAGTAAAGAATATGCCACCCTCACTGTAGAAGTGATGGGTCCGTGGATACCTGACCCTAGAGCAAAGGTACTGTTTTTTATTTGTTTATTTAAGAGTTTAAAATTTAACCTTAGCCAACTCCTTGTTTTTGTCAATTGTGTTTTTAGAAACAGTCTGACAAACTTCATAACCACCAAAACTGGGGGAGAACATGACAGGGGGAAGATGCTAGGGGACCAGGAGGCAGGAACTGCTGGCTTCAGCTTTGCCAGGAAGTGTCTGTTACCATAGTGACAGAGTGTCACCGTAGCCACCAGCAGGGCCGGGGACTGTGTTGATTGTGGGGAACAGGAGGTGCTTCTGTGCCTGCAGCTGAGCCTACTGCAAATACAGTTTAATAATGTCTGTCTAGACAGCATGTGAACTCCATAATTTGTCTCAAGGATAAACTGTTCCAGCAGTCTATAGCAATTTGTGTCACTAGTCAGCTATTCTGCAGAATACCTTGGTAATCTTCCTGGGCCCATTCACAAATGCCTTGTAGGTGTTAAACTAGAATACTGAACTCAGAAACTGCGTTTGAGCACCAGCTGTTTGATTTCCGTGTTAAGCTCCTCATCATAAGTACATGAATCTGCACTCACCTAAAGATATAGACAAAAAAACCCCAAAGTACTGAAAAAATCATATCACTGTATGCTAATTAAAAAAAAAAAAAAGAGCAACTTGATTTTTAGAAGTCTCTGAAGCTCTTCTCTGAAATAGTGGAATGAATTTTAATTTTCTTAAGCAAGTTGACTTTACTCCTGAGGTCTTGAGCCCCAGTCAATACTGAAAAGCTTTGCTACAGGGTCCTCTGCCAGATTCCTATAACCTATGCATTTGGGAAATTTGTCTGTCATGTCTAAGTTGAGATGCTTTTCACAGAGATGCCCTTTTCCTGGGAATTCTTTTCTGGCCTGTATAGCAGGGTGTACTACATTGTGCTTATAAATAATTGAGGATAAACACAAGCAATTCCTGACTTTGCATACATATAAACTAGACATATTGGCCTCTTTAGTTGCTGCTTCACACTGCATAGATGATGAAGGTGCCACATTCTGTGCAAATACTCTGCATCACCTGGAAATAGCTAACAGTCAAATTATAAAAAAATAACCTGTAACCACAGGTGAGTCAGGGGAAGAGAAGGATTTTACACCTGCTGAGCAAACCATTACCAGGCTAAGTCAGTATATCATCAATTTCTTTCGTTGGTGGATAAATATTTAGATTATAATAATGCTTACTCCACTTTTGCTGTCAGGAAACATTCTTGTCATGTGGAAGTACCACAAAAATTAATCAGGATGTGCAGTTTAAGATAGATAACAGGCCTTCCTAACTCACAGTGCTGCCCAATGTTTTGATTTATCTCTACAAGGAATGAGTACAGCATTAGCACTAGCAGTATATGTAGGCTCACAAGAAAAGTCTTTGCTATCTTGGACAAAGCCTCTATCTGATCAGCATTTCAAACCTATCTGCAAGTGCTAGGTCATCAGGTTAATTGGAAATTTGTGACTGGTTTGACAATCCAGGAAAACTAGAGTAATGTCTCACAGGTTTGTATTTGTAAGACACAAGCATGTTCAGGTCAGCAAGTCAAAGGCCTTAGAGAAGCATCCCCAAATTTTTTCAATTCCTATGTCAGCAGAGCACTCTCACTATTTAGTATTTTGAGATTTACTGCCAACAGGAATCATCTAATGCAAAAACCCCTGGGGCTTTTGACTGTATTATTCTAAATAGTGTAACAATATGTTTTGTAGCTTTTATCACTCTGGTGCCTGAGGCCGACAAACTGCAGTTCTGTGAGGTTTACTTCCTCAGAGTGATTTAGGACAGGATATTTGAGTAGCAGAGGTGTTCAGAAGCCATGAAGAGCGTGATCTGTTTCGAAAAAGAGAACTGAAAGGGCTTTGCTTGGGCAGACATCTCATTCTTTTGCTTTCCTCCTGCTGCTGCTACTGTTTTCCCATGCAAACCAACAGGCTCCTTCTGCGCAGTGATTTGCTGCTCCTGTACCTCTCCCAGCATGTTATTCATTGCTTCTAGCATATCTTTTCCAGCTGTTGCTTGGCAAGAGCCTTCCTGTCACCCTGTTAGTGTCCCAGTCTCTAATGGAATGTTTGAAATGTGTACTCTTTAGGAAAGGCATATGTAATGATGGTCCAGGCAGCCTCTTGATGTTAGCTTCAGGCAAAAAAAGTGTGATACCCAGTACACATTTTTTCTCTTACTATACACCATAGAACACTGTAATGCTTTCAAAATTTTTACCTCTTTCAGTAAAGAATTTTACTTTAATTTCTTCTACAAGATTCCAGAATGTTCTTTTTCAAAACTGCAAAATATAGTTTCAACCTCTTTCTTTAAATTTATCTTCCTCATTTGGTATGGATTATTAAGTTTGGTTGTCTTCAACACCATGAGGCATAAATTGTTAGGGGACTAAATATATTCATATTCAGATACAAAATTCCCCTCTTTGTTCCCAAGCTTCCAGCCTCACGCTAGGCCAGATTCTTTAATGAAGATGTGCAAAGGACAAAAAAGCCCCTGTGGTCCATCCAAAGACAGACTGATATTTTATGCAAAATACTTTTCAAATCTGCATTTCCACTTCCTTTAAAGCCTTACCCAATTTTCTGTCTCTAGAATTTCTCTGCTTCGGTGCAATAACCACTTGGGAAAATGTTTCCAGCGCTTGTTCCATGCTTGTTCCACACCTTACTTTTCAATAACTCTACATAGAAGGGGTAATTCTTGCTACCTGCTGAACTTGCTCTGTAGCTTTGGGCTGTTTGGAGTAAACCTGTTTCCTGTCCCCTCCTTACTACTTCATTAAATCATCAATTTCTGCTAGTTCTTGGATGTGTCATGTTTGAATAACAAAATGGAAAAAATATTTAATTCTTTTGTACAGGATTTCCTTGGATATGGTCTGTGCATGGAGAAAAAAGGATCTGCTGCCTTTCCTATCAGAAACTTCTGTTCAGAGCAATTAAAAAAATTTACTGTCAAAAGTCATATCATATTTCTTGGAAGACAAAAAATGTAGGTAATCAGAGTGAATGACTATTTGGTGAAACATATTTAATTTCCCAATTTTAATCTTCCATGCTAAAATTCAAAGTGCTCAATTTTTAACAGTTTTGTTGGGAATTCACAGTAAGAAAGGACATTTTGGTGGGACAGCGTCATTATTCCATCATTGGTGCACGTGATCTTAACCCAGAATATCGATATCTTTGTCCATCAAGATAAACAACTCCATTATTGCTTGGATCCTCTGATTCATGGATTTTTTAATATTTTACTGCAACTTAGAAACCAGACCCCCAGAGAGCTGGTTCCTCACATTTTATTTCTTCATCAAATGCCACAGGGTCAATTCCTGATAACAATGCAATAATTCTTGCGATTTAATATATCTCCAGATTTATAACAATTTCCTTATTCATAAAATACACAGTTTTTAATAGATTCTAAATTTTGTCTAATAAAATTAGAGAACAAATGTTTGGAGTTTTTTTGTTTTGGTTTCATTTAACGTCTTTTGTTTGTTTAGTTTTGCTTTTTCCTTTTTGATCTTATAGATTTGAATTAAAACTGCTATACTGAATATGCAACACTTGTGAATTACCTAATATACTGCTTTGGAAGATATTATGATGACATTCATGACTTTTTCTCCCTTGTTAAGTTGCTAAAAATTTTCCTGACAAATCTGAAATGAGTACATTTCTGCATGAATTTGTGTATTGTCAGACACATCTTTGAAAATATGGAGAAGCTTGTGTTTCAGCAAGCAACACAGTATGCTTTCATCTAGCATTTTTCACATGCATGGAAAATATGTCTTTCCATACATGGGAGTAATTAAATCTCTTGTTTGCAGTAGCATTTTTTTGCTGACTGAGAGGTCCAGCATTAGGCAGGCTTGCTTCAGCCTGTGAAAAACTTGCCAGTCAACAGAACAGCTGACTTAAAGTAGTAAACAAATAAAACCTTTACTGAGTGAAGTGTTTTCTGCCTTTCTGTACATATACTCCATTATTTGAGCTAAAGCTACATATAGCTGTTTGTTGAGCCTTTGTTCAGCCTTAGGACTTGGCTCATGAAATGTCAGTTTTCCTCCTTTAGTCTCCTTCTAGAAGAAACTCCCCACTGATACTATTTGTGCATGACAAAATTTTTGCCTGAGCTAGGCAAAAATCAATCTTTTCTTTAGCAAAGGGGTTTGGAAGGGCAGAAATGCTTTGGTGTCTCTGAATAGAGAAACATGACACACTGGATCTCTTGATGTAGTAAGGGGACAAGGAGGAAGAAAATGTAGATTTGGCTTGTTTACTATGAGGTTATTCTAACACCATTGTGTAGGTATAAGGAAATAAAACATAAGGAAATTATGAGTGGAAGGTACATCAGATCTACCAGTTATGTGAAGATAATACAGTTTTGAAAAAGGCAGGTTATTTTCAGATGAGAAAACACATTGGAAGGGACCTTCTCTTATCTAACTCCTACATTTTTAGTAGCTTTCTTCTAAGGAATATTTGTTCATTGGGAAGAATTCTCAAGAGCTATTTCTGGCAGCGATGATAGAGAAACCACTGTGGTTTTCCTTTAAACTAGCATTTAATTACATCAGATGCCACCTACAATGTACGAAGCCATCTGGCTTGTATTTCTTTCATTACTGTAAGTTGGCTTATGGAAAAAAAGAGAACTAGATTAATGCCAGTTCAAAGCTTGGACTGGCACACCTATCACCTGGATAAAAAGCTGTGATGGTGTTAAAGTTATTCATCCAGCAATTATTGTTCAGTGTGAGCATAGATTATGTTCTAGAATAGAATAGAAAGGGAGCACACCGTCTTTATATTTGACATATTTTTAGGACTGGTGAAAGAAAATCACCAGTCCTAAAGCTATTTCTGCAGAAATACTTCCCAATTTGGCCTGTTACCTCCTTCACAGGAAATTATGCCACAACCTAAATTTTTAGAGGGTGCAAAAGGGAGATTCTTTGTATTTTTGTTTTGACTCACCAAAATGATGTCTTATCTCTTGTTTTGTTTAGAGAGCTTACAATGACCATACTGACTATTCAGAACCTATTGATAATGGGGTTCTTAGAGAAAGCTGAAGGCTCTAGGCATAATTCTAAAGCAAGAAAACAAGACCAAAAAAGCCCCAAACAAAACCAAAACAAAAACCCTAAACAAACAACCCCCTCACACACCCCAATTAAAAACAACAACAAAAAAAATTCTAGTCCAGGGTACTACATGAATGAGTTTGTAGATACCCTAAGGCCCTTGTTTTCCCTTGAGAGTCATTTTATGTATATTAATTATTTAACAAGCATGACATTGCAGATGTAGTCTGAAGATTGCTGCTAATACACTTCTCTGTCCCGTTGGTCACTGCCTGTCCTTGAGGGAATGCATGCACTATTCATGCTTGTATGTCAGGATGGCAGCCTACTCTTCAAGTTTAGTCTTAACTGCTTGAGCAGTTAAGAAAGATTTATAGTTGAGCACAGACTTCAAAAATGCACCAACCCCATTATTAGTTAGGGACACTATGCTCTTGTATTTTGGGTGTGCTTCTAAGAGGAAGGGAAGAATGGAAAAACACAGAAAAGGTTAGAATGACCTGACCTGACTCAGTTCCTCTCAATCTTTGTCCTACACTTCTTCCTCACCGTCCCCAAAAATGTCAACAAGAAACAGTCTCCAAATTTCACTTCAAAATAACTGTCCCTTCTCAGTCTGCTGTTAGTTTAAAGCCAATGTTACAATATTCATACTTGCACACAGCAGTGTTTTACCTAATTTGGCCAGATTGCTAACTATCTTTATAGATATTTGTTAAAACGGGTGTGTTTCCTGGTACTGAAATTGTAAAAACCCCCCAATAGCTACTAAGGAAAGGAAAAAGCAAACCAAACCAAAGCTACACTTTTCACGTTCTTGGGAGGCACTTATTTTTCTGACCCTCTGGCTCCTCTTTTGACATAATTAAATTTTCTGTCAGCATATTCTTGCAAAAACATCATAAAACATGTGCAACACTTTCAGAAGTGTCTGTAATTAGAATTCACTCTTAATGGGAGCACCAACAGCTCAGAGAGTATGTGGATCACACACATTTCTTTCTTACTGCGTTTACTGCTATGAGTCATGGAAAAGAAATGAATGGGTGCTCCAGCATGTTTTCCAAAACTGCAGCAGCCAAGTTCCTTTTGGTACTAATTGCTTGCTTGCATATGCATATTGTACATAGGCAGATTCATTTTGATCTACAGCTTAAATACAGAGGGTGAATATCTTGTTAAAGACAGAGAGCCCAAATGGAGGAATACCAAATATAGGCATGTGGTGCCTTGTGTGTCTCATCAGCTAGTGGCCAATGAGTGTATACTTTTCACCAAATTGTTCAATCCAGGCTCATAATGAAAAAGTATTTTAAAAGAGTTCACACATATATATAAATGACTGAAGAGAAATTAGAGAAGCCTGAGTGTCCCTGATGGCATTTGCCCATTATTGCTTCCTTTAGTTTGAGTCCTCATATGTATGTTTTTATTGTAAAGATTGGAAAATTTTTTTGTTAGTATCTGCAGACTGCTTTCAGTCCCTGTTTTCTCTTAGCTGGCACCAGGCTCCGCACAGCTGTCCTGTGATCTCACTACATGATGCCTCGTTTATTTGTTCTTATGAGGTATACTGCTGTTTCCTCATCCCTAGTAAAATTCTTACCTAAAGAATCAAAACCACAAAAAGAAAGTACAGGAAAATAATTGACTGTATACTTAGAAGATTGTTTTCTAACAGGCACATTATTTCTGCACTACTGCCTGCAGAACAGGTCGCAGGAGTTGAGGAAATCACCATATTCTTCACAGTATGCTTGAAGTACAAGTGCAGAAGCACTATCTACAGTTCTATTGTTTTGTCAGTGTCTGTACTTTGCCATGGACTTGGGAATTCTTAACATTAAAACTTCCATGCATCTTTCCTCAAGTGTATAACCACTTCTTAAGTACTCAAGAAAAGCTCATACATTGAGTGTGGGTAATCAACCCTTAAGTTTCCACCCCGGTATGCACCCCTTCCTGAGACCTGCTGGCCTGAGGAAGCTCCCTTACAGTAGATGGGACTCAAGAGAAGCTTACTCAAAGGAGATAATGGTCTGTGGAAATAACTCCAGTATCAGAGGTGAGGACATGTTTCACCAGAGACCAAAGTGTTCTAGTAGCTGAAATATTTCTCTATAGAGCAACTTTTGTCAAATTCTCCATTGCTATAATGAAGAACCTTAATTAGATGAGCAAGTGTTGTGGGATATCTCTTCTCAAGAATCTAATTATCAAAACCTAGGGTATGTAGTTGCTAGTAGCTTATCACACTTATGGGACAGTGTATCTGTTATTGTAGTTCCAGATGTGTTGCTCATATGCGCACTCACTAATCTTCTGCCTCTCTCCACTGCTTTTTTTTTTCCTCGTTTTTTCTATGTCAAAGGTTGAGAAAATAGAGCTGTGCTTTGCACTGTCCTTTTGTGGTCATGTGCAGAGGAACTGGAAAAAGGGGCACACACCACAAGGTTCTGCAACAATGCCAGAATAAAATAGGGCAAAAGAGAATAAACAGAGAATCACCATGAACAGCACGTGGACAAAAAAAGTAAGGGAACTATCAGAGCATGGAGACAAGGCATAAAGAGCATAATCTGACAGCAGTAGCAAAGTAGCCAGTCTGCCACTGTGTTTGGCCACAGGGTTAGACCTGAGAGGAGACTTGAGAAAGTGGCTCCTTCTGATGCTTCTGATCCAAACTCAGAGCACCCATTCTGACTTGAGCAGAGCTTTGAAAATGCTCCTGTTCTGGTGCTTTTGTTCAAAACTCTTCAGTCACATTTTGTTCAATGCAGCTTGAGGAGAAGACTGAACTTTTTTTATCAGTGTATGAGGAATGTGGAAACAAGTAGGAGGTTGAGGGAGAAACCATTTGCTGCACAGATATCTTGAAGATTTTCATGTTAGAGTGGCACAAGAAAATGGATTTTATAGGTAAATGAAATGCATGTGTGACAATTTTCATGCCCTATATTTAAAGCGTATCTCACTTTGGTTATTATTTTACAGTGTGATAACATTATTTTTTTCTTTACTGCAGGGAGCACAGGCCTTTTCTGTGTGATAAGTGTAACTGTCACCTTCTAACAATCCAAGGCTTGCAGACACATGGAGTGAAGGGAGGGGAAAATTGAGCAATGTGTAGCTTGATAGAGCAATGCACGCAGCAGTCACACTTCCCTTTTCAGTGTGCAGGAAACAGTCAAGAAAGCAAACCTGCATGAAGCACAGAGCTATTCCTTTTGTAGCTGAGCAGAATAATACCTTCAATGTAAATGGCTTCACCAAGGATTGCAACAAAGCCCTGTAGATTGCCTAGGCAACTTTAACATCTGCTCTCAAAATACTTCATGAGTCTGCAGAGCTGGTTTCTTATCCTAAGGGTTTATTTGGAGAAGCATGCATATGGGCTTTGTTGGTATACAAAATGTATATTCCCAGGGCTGAGGGATGGAGAACTTTCTTTTCCTGGTGTTGGTAGGGAACTTCTACACATGCTAGAAACCAACTTGTCCTCATGGAGCAGCATTTCATGGCAAAGTAAATTCAGAGGCCCAAAGTGGGAAACACCCATTTGCACTGCTTTTCCTAGTGGAGAGAGACTCCCAAGGGAAATGGCAGTATCAGAGCAGCACGAGGCCCTTGGGATTACTGCAGATATAATGTGTGCTCCCTGTGGGGCTCACTCCTTATGCTTTGAGCTGTTCATGCATCTTGGTCCTGCACATCCTACACTGCTATGATCAGTTTTTGGGCAGGAAAGATGGAGTGGGATGTAAGAACAAAGCACTGCAGGAAGACCTGGGATGAGGCTGGAAGGCCAGTCCTGCTCTCTTACTACTTAATAATATCTCATGTAACCACTCTCAGAAGCAGCTTAGAGCCAACAAAGCTTTGAAAACCAATACCAGGCTGTAGCATGACCTAAGAACCAGGCATGCTTATGCATGTACTGTTTTGTCCTGTGTACACTCTTCTAATACAGCATGTTTCAAAGGCAGTATATTTCCTATCTAGTTCAGAATTGCCTTTATTCCACCTAGACAGAATAAAGGTGGTTGCACAAACAGCTCTTTGAATTTATCTATAGGGAAGTAAAGAGATGAAAGATGTCAAAAATAACAATGATTTCAACAGTGCTTGCCAGGTGAGCTGCTTGCCAGGTCTAAGAGGAGACAGGAGATCAAGAATTCAGCCGGACTTGGAAAATGATAGTATGATAGTTTGAATAATGCATTTTCTTCTGCCTTGCCCATGTTTTCATGCTAACTAGGGTTCATTTCCCAGAGCCAAATGCAGCAGAAAATGTTTAACCTTTTCTTGGTCATGTACATATTTATTAGAACTTGTTAGTCTCTTGCTATGGAGGAGGGAGGAAAAAGCACTGTTTCTATTTATTTCTTTAGTTTAGTCCTCAGAGATTTAGAACAATCTTAAGGGACACGCAGAGAAACTTTTGTACTTCTGAGGTGGAAAATATCTTAGAGCAGTAAAATGTTTCTTTTGAGTGCGTCTGGTGGGAAATGGGCAGTCTCTGGGTGGAACTGGTGCTAAAATGCCTGGGAACAAGGCTCATAGGTAGAACCGAGTAGAGATAGTGCAACAGGAGGTAGGGCTGCCAGCAGAAAGCCATTGGCACTGCCACTTAGGATTTTCAGCTTTAGCTGAAGCAAAAGATTACAGCAGGCAGTAATATGGCATATATGGCACTGCGTTGAACAAGCAACTCTGTTTTACCCTTTAGCAGGGAGCTCGGGCTTTGCTGCCTTTTCTTTTTGATGGGCGGGTTCCGTGAGTGTCATCACAGAGCTGATGACAGCGGGTGCCAAGCTCCGCCTGCGCCGCCGACAGGCGCAGCCCAGAGGAAGAGGGGCTCACTCAGCCCAACCGAACCACCCCCTGTAAGCTGATTTGTAGCAGAAGTTTATCACATGTTTGGGATCTAGTGGATAAGCAGTGTCACACTGGGGTTTTTCTTAATTTACATGATTTCTCCAGGACTTTAGACCAAGCGCTCAGTTACAAATGGGGTTGCCTTGAGTGAGACAAGTCTCCGTGAAGCTGCAGAGTGTTCTGCAATGGCAAGAAAGTGAAGTCAAGAGGGAGAAAAAAGCATATAGAGTTTTATTATCCTGGTCTTGATTCACGTGTTTCTATTATTCCCTTGGAATAAGAAACCTATATACCAACCACATCAGTGTGCTTCTCACCTGTTCGTGGGGCCTTCATCCAGAGAGACGTGCAAAGGACTAAGGGGAGCAGCACACCACAGGGACTTACATGGCAACTCCCACCACCACTTGCAGTACACCAGAGGACCTCTGAACTCTTGAGGTTCTGCAGCAGTTAAAATCACCATTCTAATCTCAGAGGTAGGTCACTGTTAATATGAATTTTTGTAGCAGACAACTTACACTACCTGTTCTGTGCAGTGTTTTGAAGAAAATGAAGCTTAGCACCCACCAGTTCACCTTGTCCAAAAGAGGAAAATTTCTATCCACCATATTTTTCAAATAAGCTCTCGGGTAGAAAGGAGAACTTAATATCAGGGGTGTAGTACTGGGGTTGATGGAGCAAGGTTTTGATAGAGGGGAGGACTACAGGGATGGCTTCTGTGAGGTGATGCCAGAAGTTGCTCCCAACAGACAGTGCCAGTTCCAGCTGGCTCTCAGATGCACTCACTGCTGGCCAAAGCTGAGTCCACCAGGAACACTGGTAGCAATTCTGTGACATAATTAGGACAGAGTAAAAAACCCCACTATGCAACAGCAACTGGGAGAGAGGAATGAAAATATGTGAGTGAAAGAACTCTGCAGACAGCAAGGTCAGTGAAGAGGGAGGGGAATGATGTCCCGCAGGCAGCAGAGCAGAGATTCTTCTGCCCCTACTGCCCCTGGTGAAGACTATGATGAGGCAGGTGTCCCCCTGTAGGCTGTCCCCCCAGAGGATGTCCACAGTGGAGCAGGTATCCAACTGCACCTTGTGGAAAACCCCGTGCCAGAGCAGGTGGATCAGCCTGAAGGAGGCTGTAACCCTGTGGAAAGCCCATGCAGAAGCAGGGTGTCATCAGAACCTGTGGTACCATGGCTGAAGCAGTGCTCCTGAAGCACTGCACCCTCTGGAAGGGATCCAAGCAGGAGCAGTTTGTGAAGACTGCTCCTGCTTGAAAAGGACCCATGTTGGAGAAGTCAATGGAGGACTGTCCCTTGTGGGAGGGACCACACACTGGAGCAGGAGAAGACGGTGAGAATTCATCTCACTGAGGAGGAAAGAGCAGCAGATACATTAGCTAACGTCATTCCCTGTCCACCTATGGCACTGAAGGGAGGAGATGGAGAATTTGGGAGTGAAGCTAAGCCTGGGGAAAAGACTTAGCTAAATTAAACTGATCTCCCCAAACTTTTGCCTGTGATGGTAATTGCTGATGGTCCTTCCTTGACGCTCTCTTGATCCATGACCTTTTTGTTTTCTTTTCTTTCCACTACCCATCTGAGGAGGAGAGGGATAGTGCAGCTTTGATGGGCACCTGGTGCCCAGCCAGGGTCAACCCAACATAGCTGGCAAACTGACACACGGGTCAAGAGCAGAGGGAATAGAGATGGACAGTATAACTGTTCTTCAGCATTATGACTCCTCAGACTACATGGGAAGATGAGAAAACTTGATGTGAAAATGGGGGTTGGAAAAGACTCCTGTATCAGACAAAATATTTCTGTTCATCAGCAGATATCAGTATGTCTTTTACCTTAATCACTTCTGCATCAAACCCATCACTGCTCCCCCTGAAGGCAGCTGCTGCAGTTCAAGGTCAGTTTCTGGTTTTCTGTGAGACTAAAGAAATTAATGTCATTAGCCTGTCATCTTTCTTGAGTCCTGATGCTGACAGTTGTGTCATCTGAGACTTTCCAGATTGCCATTTGTCAGTCCAGAAGGACCAGGTGTCTGTCCCAATGAGTTCCTTCCTTTAGGGACCAAGTCTGGGACCACTCCAAAGACTTTTCCCATTCTCCTTTATTTAGGCAGTTTTACCTGACCAAAGAAAGAGGAACCTGGAAGTGCAGTAGCAGCTGTATTTTCCTTTTCTCACTCTCAAAAACTGCTGTCAAGGCTGGCTTGTATTTGTGGGCTTTTATTTTGAGATCTGTGCTCAGCCTCAAAGCAGCTGAACAGTTTCACTGTGGGTCTGGCTTTTTAGAGAACTGCTGATTCTGCAACAGACACCTTTTAGTGCACTTTCACCTCCAGGCAGGCTGGGATTTTTCTGTTGCTTCCCATAACACATGAATGCAAACATCAAACCCACTTGCTGATTAAGGAATCTCAAACAATCAAAATCAATATTGAAGCATTTAGCTCTGAGGAGTGCATGGTGCCATGTTTACAACAGCATTCCTCAATTAATCACTCTCTCTGAAAGAACAGGTGGTATGTTTTTCACACCTCTATTCTCAGAGATAAGAGCTGAAGATGGTATTACATCAGACAATGTTCTGTCATTGGGGCTGACTAAGAGGATGTTTTAGTGTTGTAAACAACTTTGGTGATGATCATATGCAGGTACAAAGTCAGAAAAATTTGTTAAAACTATGCAAAGTTGCACAGCCAGAGAGCTCTGAGTCTTGCAAAGAGCTGGTGATATACTGTGACACTGTGTTTGAGCAAAATGCCAGATGAGCAGCCCTTGTGAACATGACTGTGACAGCCATCCTTCTGCTTTTCTTCCCTCTCTCCCTAGAAGTGTTGCTTACAGGAACCAGAGGAGAAAGAAGTATCCCATCTACCCCTTGTGTTTTGGTGCTTCTTACAGTGCATCAAGATGTCAGTAAGAGGACATTCTGTGTCTGCAGAAGCTTGGCAGAGGACAGATCTTGTTCCTGTGATCCAAAAAACAAATAATTGAGAAAAATGTCACTAAAAGCTGTATTTGAAGCTATTAGAAGTATTAGAAGTATTAGAAGTTGAATTTTCTTTCTTTTTTCACTGGATGATTCTAAGTGTTCTTACTGACATAAATGAACAAAGCAAAAGTAAGTTGCAGTGACCTCTGGTAAGACAAGTTGTCCTATCCTGGCTTAGTTCCTGCAATCCTTGTTCAAATAAATCTTTTTATTAAAACAATGAGGCTTTTTGACAAGAATGCTGTGACCCTTTTTACTTTTCTCAGAGGATCTATTTTTTCTTATGTTGTGGTAATTGCTTGAAGCAGCAGAGAACTCTCTTGTTACCCTGCTGCCTCTGCAGCAGTCTTATCTTTCTGACTACAGAACACAGGCAAGGGACAAGGCAATTAGTTTATGGAAAAAAATGGCTGATTTTATATAATTATTACTAAAACAATAAATGAGTTTTTCTTTTTCAAAGTGTCTATTATACCCTCTGTGCTTGTGCATCTCATTAGGAAGCTCTGAATTAACCTTACAATAAGTATTACTGATGAAGTGAGGGTAAGGCATGGGATACCAATCATTCGATGCTGTTACAAAAGCAGAATGTGGCAGTGCTGTTACCCTTTAGAGGGTTTTGACCTCCCAAACAAATTTCAAAACACTGCTGATGCCACTGCTTTAGGACCATTGTAGATATTTAGGGGCAGTGTTCCTGTGTTTGCTATTTCAAGTCTCACTTAAATTCATTGGCTCTGGCTGCATATTCCTGACAATCCATTGAGATATGGCTGCGATGCCATTTATGGTGGGAGAATTAAGACATTGCTCAGGCGTGAAACAAGAAACAGCAGTAGCAAACAAAATCTTTAGAAATAGTTCTCAGGAGCCCCAAAACCTTAAGTAGTACACAGTGAAGGAATAAAAATGGAGATGAGGTGGTATACCTGAAATTTGGGCAAAAAGTTGTGCAGAGGAAAAAGCAAAGCATTGAAATCCTGAACTATGGAAAAGTATTCTTAGTTCTGTAAAATCCTCTTAACTCTTTGCAGCCCTCTGATTCTAGATTCTCTTGGCCTGATTAGAAAAGGCCATTTTTATTTGCAGGTTCATTCATGGTCAGAGGATTGGACTGTAGATTTCTCAACTGGGAAACAGTCCAGTGTGCTGTGAAACTGGCTTTACCAAAAGACAATAGGGAATCTAAAGCAGTTGCCCATCCAGAGATGGATGGGCAATTAATTACCTAATTATCTAGTTTCTAATTACCTAAATATTTATTAGAACTTCTTAAACATTTTGTAATGGGAACATCAATATTGCAAATAACAGGGCAGGGCAGGGGAAGGTTATGGGTCTTGTGGCACGGTTTGTTGGACAGGACTGTGGAAATTTCTTACTTAAAGAGCTTAAGTTTAGAAGGCATGTCTGTTCCCTGGAGGACTTTGCACCATGGGTGTGGATAGCTTTCCTCAGTGAGAAGGCTATTCAAATGAGCAGCTGCACATACTTGATCATGGCTTTCCAAGCAGTGACAGCTCTGATTATTGTATTGATAATAGCCAGCTCCAGTTGCCCTTCTATTAACTGACTATGCTGGCATAACATTGCTGTATGGGGGCAGGGAGCAGGAGGACCTGACTTTCTTTACACAGAGTTAACCAAGCACCCTTTCTTAGAAAATGTGATTTGAAAAGGATTTTCTTAGTGCAGTACTGTGCAAATTTGCACTTGGGAAGATAGCAGTGCAGCCCAAGAATGTGATGCAAATGTGATTCACTTACTATGTGGGGAGGCTGGGGGAGTCTGGGGCTGCCTCAGCTGCCCCTTGAGCACGGCAGCTGCTGTGGTGGCACATGTTGGCCGACCCTGCAGGCCCACTGAGCTGGGGGCATGGCATTTGTATCCAGCTTTACCTGCTGCAAGCACTGACAAAAATAGCTGCAAGTCCCTTAGGCCAAATGGTTTTGGCACTTTGGCTTGGTATACCATGTCCGTCCTATTAGTGCTGAGCTGGCTTCCACATTGCTGTGGGATGGATGTTTGAAGGGCTGCTCAAAAAAGGAGAACTCTCACACAGCAGCTGAGAAGTGCCTTGTGCTCTCGAAAATTGCTAGGTACTCTTAGAGAAGAAATTATTTTGTCTCCTTAAGGTACATAAATTGTAGACAGTGTGGGCCATTGCACCTACATATGTCAGAAAGTTTTAATTTTGCGCTATGCGATTATGCAAGTGTGTTGTAAGAGGCTGAAAAGTCTACTTAAAATTGTTTTGTCATCTTCATATAACTTCACAGTTAAAGGTTTTACAGAGCTGTTGTTTTAGCCACAGTATTTCCTTCTGTCCTGTATTTCAGTGCTCTGGTTTTGATTCAGAGAATGAGCAAGGAAGCTCTTAAATCAAATCATGGCATGGCAATTTAATTCCCTTCCATGGACTGGGCTGGGTGCATTTTGGCTGTCTCTGAGGAAAACAGCATCTGTGCAATTGCAGTTAGATGTAAGCAGATAGAAGTCGGTGGTTCTAGTAAATAAAACAAAATATTGTGACTTGAATCTATAGCAGTAGGTTCAAGTATTATCTTGATTTTGTCCAGCTCCAGTAAATGAGTTTGGAAACAGAACTTCTGAGTTAGTTTTTAAAGAGATGTGAAGTTGCATGGCCATCCATTCACCATCCTATGTATGTTCACAGTACATTTAATACAGACTTTGAAAATTGTCAGAGTCTCATTTCCCAGCTCTGTTCACCACACAGCCCTGTTGCCATGACTGCTCCTATTGCCTGTTATTACAGCTCCTGATAATGCCAGCTGGAACCCAAACATCCATTGCAACTTACAGAACGAGTAATTGTCTTGGAACCTACTACCTAAAACAGCGAAAAATTAACAAACCTTGCTGCACTGGACTCTGGTTTTTGCAGCTGTTGCCAATAGCTCCTTGAAAAGAATGCCATGGGGAATGCATATAGCGCTTTGTCATCTATCAAAGTTCACCCCTCTCCCCCACTTACTCTTTTTTCTTTTCACTCACCCATCATTTATATCTGCCCTCCCTACTGTCCTCCATCCCTCCAAACCCTATACTGCTTACTGAAATGTGATTTCTTTTAATCCTGATTTCCACCTTTTGAAATTGTTTTCTCCACTATAAACGTGAAACAAAATGCCATACAATGCTCCTGTATCAATACATTACTGCTAAATGCATATACCATACATGGGATTATTTTTACTGTTCCAGAAGGTGGAATTTTGATAAGTGAAAAAATCTGTGGAGTGTCAAAATGTCCATTAGCATCAATCACTTTGAAATAGTATTCTCTTCCCAGGTGTATGGTTCTTTGAAAATTTTATTGATAGTGTAAAGATGATTTCCTATGGAAAACTGTTTCAGAATAGCCATTTCCCTAGAGTTGACACATTCCAAGAAAGCTGAGGATTTCAAAATCAATTTCAAGCAGTACTCATTTTTCTCCTTGTGGCTATGTTTTAAGAACTAGCCCTGCACAACAACAGCCCATCTCACACACTGGATGAGGGACCACGGTGAGCGACAGCAGCTGCATCAGATAAACCCAGGCTCCTCTGTGGTGCATGAGAGTTCCTCACATCACTGCTCCATCAACAGCAGTCACTCACCTGGAGCTTCCTAACAGGAAAGGCACAGATTTGATATATGTTTATTTTGCCTGGCAGATTATTTCAAATTATTTAGGAACTACAAAGACTGATGTAATAGTGAGAGATTTAAAAACTGAAAGCCAACAACCCCTTCCTGGAACTGAAGGCATAGTATGGGTGAAACAAAGCACATTCCTGGGGAACAAGGATATGCCCAGGACTCTGACACATAGAGCACTGCTAAAAGACTAGTACTCCTGGAATGCTGACATCAATATATAAAGCTTTCTTACTGCTCAGCACCTTGAGGAAATGTGACATATCCATAGTGGGTGCCTCACTGTTCCATGGTGAAACAGCTCCTACCCTCACTCACTTGCTGGACTAACAAAGCTTACTATGATCCTTATAAATACCAACACCTTCTTGATCTGTTGGAAAATCAGAGTAAGCTAATTTCAGTGCTACCTACCAGACCTCCAAGCCTACTTTATGCCTGTCATGGCATACAGGAGTGTCTTATATAGCAAGCTAAGTCCAAAAGTGATGTTCACTTCACTTGAAAGAACTGATAAACCAAACATTAGAATCTACTTTCATTTTCTGCTTACAGGCTTTGTTACTATCTTGTATATAAAAACATATCATCAAATTTCTTGACAAACACCCCCAACAAACCATAAACTTATCTGTAAGCAATGAATGCTATAAGCTCACACACATGCTTCAATAGCTACAAAAGAATGCACCTTTTGCATGACAACTTAAAATTATTCACAAATGGACCATTCTGCATCATATTTGAGGAAGAAAGTTTGGTACTCAGCATTTACTGCCAACTCAACCAACACTTTTTGAGTTTTCTAGGCTTCATTGCAAACTTGCTTGAAATCTGAACTTATCATCTCTCTTGGCCTGTGTGAAGGTGAAAGTTATTTCTTGTGCACTGCTGACAGATAGAATAACCACTGATAGCAGAAATTAATCATACTGCATGAGGATGGCTGACACTTGGTGATGATGTGGTTGTTTTTTTGGCAACACATTCAACATGCTCTGTGCCCCCAGACAAAACAGAACACTCTGAACAAAGCTGGTGAGCACAGTAAATGGAAAAAGAGCTCCCAAAATGTGGAATTAGTCTTTCCAGTAGATGTATTCACAGCTGCAAAGGCTGAATGTTCTGTCTTGGGTGGGTTTTCATTTTGGTTTTGTTTGGTTTTTGTATGTCTGTAGTTTTGCTTGGTTTTTTTGTTTTATTTTTGTTTTGTTTCTTGTTTGTTTGCTGTTGTTTTCTGTGTTTGTTGTTTTGGGTTGTTTTGGTATTTTTTTAATTCAGGAAAAGCTTAGTATTATTCCACAGCCAGGTTAAGCTATCAATGTTCCGTGTAACAGATTAACTCCGATCCCATGACACTCACTCCCATGCTTACTCTGAATAAGCATTAAGAAACTGATCCAGGTTGAAACTGACCAATTTGTTCACACAACCCCAACCTTTACTGCAGGTCAGTATCCAAGAGTTAGCTGCCAAATCAGTGTCAGGGCTAGCACGGACTGTAAGGGTAAGCAGATGGGACCAGTCCAAATCAGTTCCACTGGTATGCCTTTGAAGTAACCCTACTAATCACCAGCAGGACCAGTCATAATTTTTAATAAGCTTTAATGTCAGTTACTGAAGATGCACATTGGAACATCTGGTCTCCAAGATATGCCTTTGTAGACAGTTTTAAGTGTCGTTAACCTCAGCATTTAAAAAAAAATCCTTTAGTTGATTGATATCTCATGGACTTATCTCCATCTTTGTTTTCCTTTCCCTCTAGCTGCCTTTTTTTCTTCAACTGGCAATTTAATGGACTTGGCATGAGAAGTAATTTTATGTCTTTACAAGAATTTGGGATGAAATTTAAAGTAGTAAGTTAGTGCTTATGGAATAAACTTCGCAAGCGTCACATATAAAAATTAATTGACCCAAATAGAGAGTAGGCAATACTGCACCTCCCAAGTACTCCTAATGCAGATGAGCAGATTATGGTGATGAGTCTTTTATTGATCACCATAGTAATCTTCAGCACAATTAGGAAAATAACACATATGAGTTGCAGTCAAAAGGAAAGATTTCCAAAGTATTTTTAAGACACTCTCCCTTCTTTGCAGAAGCCCCTGGTATACATGTTAAATCAATGCAACAATAATACTGGTAAAATTATGGTTTAATCCATTTGGCAACAAAAGGGTCAAGTGACATGAAAAAAACCTCAAGCCTGCAAAATATTTATTGACACTAATAGGTTACTCTTTTCACAACAAATCTGACTGTAAGATGTGTTTTTCTAATGTTTTTCTGAATATAATTTATGGAAAGGAAAAATGGTAGGCCACCAGCTGAAAGAAAACATTTATTGAATCAAAGTCAATACTTTCCTTTTAATATCTACAAGCCAACACTGAACTGACTTTATTCAAGAATGAACACAATGTACAAAAAAAGTATGTCTGTTATAAAAATATGTCAATTTTTTTCCTGGCTATTGAGCTGAAAATATTTTGGCAAGTGCAAGATAGGTTTGGCAAGCAAATTTAAGCTGCTATTACCAATAATAAAGATCAAATAATTTCGTAATAGGTTTGTAGTATATTTAAGAGTCATTGTTAAAGTGGCATTGGAAATGCTATCCCCTAAAAAATATATATATATCACTGCACTGCCATATGTTTATGCATCCAGACAATTGAAAATCCATCAGGAATTAGTATCTTTATCAGTGAATACTATCCAACCTAATTTGAACTACTCAAACAGATAACTGACATCTACCACTGAAATACAACCTAGGGAAGGCAAACTACCTCCATGGCTGTGTATTCGTGTGTTGTTTACAAAGAGAGAGAGATTAGGTCGGTTCATACATATTTAAATCAACCAGACAGCTGTTGCAATGTGAAATCAGGGCAAGGATAGCAACAGAATCATTTACAACAACAGTCTACGTGCATATTTGCATACAGAAATGGATTTGATTAGGCTCAGTTATGACTTACTTGTTTGGATGGTTTAGACTTTTTCCCCACATAAAAATTTAATGCAACCAGGCCTCAAATAATTGACTTCTCTAAAACCACCAGCAAGAAGCAAAAAAGGGACCATTTATAGAGATAATCTGAAAACAGTGCAATATTAAAATGCAGTTTCACAACATGTGAAAGTAACATGCTTTGGAACCTGAGCAAAAGGCATTTTACTGACTTAGTGAATAGTCACCCTGCATGTTGTTTTCATTGGCACCTGTTCTGCCAGATTAGAATGTTGCTCTTAGCAACTTCCATGGCCCCTAAATATTTAGTACACAGAAACTGCCAACTACTTAGAAAGGTCTACTAAACTTTTCAGCCAATATTGCAGGCAGTCTGACATGCTGCTACTGGAAATGACTGTACAGGTTGAAATTAAGAAAAATTGTAGAAAGAAAAAGAAGCAGCCAAACATGTTGCTCTTCTGTTTAAATAGACTAAAGCGATTCCACAACACTTAGATACGGTACTACACTGGTTTACAGTCTCAAGGTCAGCTCTTTCAAAATAAATATACTGAACATTTACAACAAATGCCTCATGAATGCAAGCTCTCTCTTTATTATTTCAAGACCAAAACTGGATAAAAACTAAAATAAAGACATAACTCTGAAGCAGCTAAGTTACAAGTCCTTTTTCAGAAACAGGCATGACTTGGTGCCACAGTAAAATTTTTCACATCTGCAGTAAGCAATTTTTTTTTTCTTTTAGCACCAAGCAGGCCACCATAAAAAGCAACCTCACAAAGCATGCGGTCATCTACTCTGTTGATTTTGTATGAAATAATTATTTGTGCTTGCAGGTCTCAGACTTCTCAAAAATTGTGTTAACATTAGGTGATTGAAGACATTAGCAGGAACTCATTCATTTCTAAACTACTTGAGCGGAGAAAAGATTAAAAGACTAAAAAGCAACAGATTGTTTTGCATTAGCATTTCTGAGGAATAAGGAAAGCTAAGGTTGGTGCTTTAGTTTGCCTTAAAACAACTAAAAAGTGACAACCAATCTAAACAGCTCTATGTCCATGATACTGGTAGAGGCCAATGCTTGCATGCCACTGAAAGGCACAGTCGGACCCATCGGATAAATGGCATCATCAGAGCAGAACAGCAACTTTTCACTGGACTAATCACGAAGGGTGAACAATGAGCCATCACTTCTCTTGTCATGAGCACAGAAAGCAGTCACCAAGGCAAAAGAGAGGACACAGGAAAGAAGATACAGGAACTCACATAAACCTGAAAGACAGAAAACACGCATTAAACCAAATTTTGAGCATTCTGAGTGACCATTTTCCAGCTGTAATACTGCTATACATTGACTAAACACCATACATCTTAGGAAGGACTTAAAAAACGGTCCCATAATCACTTTTTATGAGATTTGTTTTACAACTAACTTCACTTCACCTACGAAGATCAGCCTACAGCATCAACTTTGGTTAAAACATGCTTAAGGTCAGACTGATACAGTTAGAACAGTCTTCTGTCCATTCTGTGAAAAATTAACCTTCTCACAAGATATCTAATTTTTTAATCAGAAACTGATTTTAAAACTGGTCATCATAAAAACACATAATCTTTATAGGAAGATAATTATGAAGCAGTATGATTGTTTTTCATACTGGTCTAACAGTGCCTAAAAAGTAGAATTACATACTTACAGGAAAGGTTATCCCCAAGGTTATCCTGCCTTTGTATCCACGAGCTGCATTTGAACATTTGCAGATATGCCACCTCCATAGCCTCCCTTGGATTGCATCTGATTCTGAATTGAGCTGACCTGGGAATAGGAAGGAAAAGGGGCGTAGAGCAAAGAAGAAAGACAGTGAGCTGTAGCATCCTCTTGCTTCTAATTTTTTTTAATCTAGATTTAGTTTTCAAATGGTCCTCTATTACCCGAAAAGTTACATTACTTTTGCACAAGGACAGGTGCATCCAAAGCTTGAGGAAATTTTAACTTCAGCATGTGGCTCAGCAGAAGAGATGAAAGGAGTGGTGCTGAGGCAAAAGATTTTCCTCTCACCCAAACAAAACTGTCTGGTTCACGGTTTCACTGACCCACTTGATTAATCAAATCTCTTACTGGCATCTACTCCACCTGACAAACTAAAATTTATCTTGTTATCTGGAAAATGTTCTCTGGCAAGTATGATGAAACATAAATTCATCACTAAGTTAACATCATTACATTGAAAGTATAATAGCCAACTTGAAAATATTTGTATGGCTAATTCACATCATTGAAACAGGGCTAAACTAGGATTTTCTAAATTAAAAAGGACCTTTTGGTCTGTGGAACATATGATGTTTCCCTTAATTGATATTGTTCCTTTAAATGGAAGGTATTAATTTTTTAAACCACAGTCAATCTGAATTTCCTTGAACATAGCTGATCTGAAACATATAAATACATAGACACTCACCCTTCGTGCCCCTTGTTTAATGCCCCATGTTTCAAGACATGCACATCCTGCTATGCCTTTCACTGCCTCTACCACCAAACAGAAAAGGAGCCCATAGTTCTTTCCTGCTTGTGTTGCATGACTCAAAATAATCATGTCCAAGTGCCTGCAGGAAGACAACTTGAATCTTTAAGGTTTGGCCTTTTTTTCTCTGCATCGCAGAGCATACATAACTACACAAAGAGCAGAAAATGACATTCATTCAAGGCTATGCCTGCAGGGCACCACTTGCAATTATTTCATCTACGCTCCTCCTTCACAGAGACCTAAAAACATCACTGGAAAATTGTATTAAAACAGCTCAGAAGAAATAATTCCAAGCAGCTTGCATGATATTCCCTATACAAAGACAAAATAAATAAAGATTTTTTCCAGAGCAAGCAAAACATGTGCACATGTACAGAATGCATCAGGAAACTCTTTCTTCCACAAAGTTTTTCAAACCTATGTGACAAAAGAGCCTGGATTTTTGATCTTTATTTTCAACAATACGGCATATTGCAAGGCTATAAAAAAATTGTGCTTTAATGTATTTAGGCAGTGAAATGTAAAATCATTTTATACCTCAGCCTTTTGCTAAAATAAGCGATACAGACGCAGCAAAGCAATATTACCATCTTATTTTTCTTTAGGGAAAAGTGTTCAGAGCACATTTTCTAGTGCATCTGACATCAAAGACTACAAACTCAGTAAAAGAGTGTGCCAAAATGCATGGGGACATACTTAAGAACCTTCACATTTTACCAAGATGCTCATCTTGTTCACTATGCATCTTTTGCTGGCCGTGGAAAAAAACAAATTTGAATTTAAGTTTTTTCTTCAGAAAATAATTAATCTACACATAAATGTATTCATAAGAGTGAATACAGAATGCTGTTAATTTTATCAGAATGAACTCTGACTCCAGCAAAAAAGAACTACAAAAATCAACAGGCCACATTACCTTTCAGCCTAACAACTTGCTTAAAAGACTTGAAAATTTTTGAGAGCAGCAAATCAACACAAATTGCAAGGCTAAAGCGTAAGTTTTAATGAGTATTTCTAAAAGCTAGACTAATTTCTCCAGTTCATGAGTCACACATGAGTTACTGGATAAGGAAGTATCAGTCTTAAATGAGAGACTGCTGTCCTTAAAACAGAGAATGCAACAAATGAAACTAATCTTCATTAACAATTCTGTAGCCATTTTGTATATGAAAACTTTTGTAGGAGACATACAATATTAAAATTGCTGCACAAAAAAGGTCTAACATTTGTAGGCTTATAAAGTGCATTCTTTCTGAAGCACCCTCCTTTTGAGGCAGTTGGAGCAACAAGAACAAGCACTTGTTCTTGTGAAATGCAATTTTTGGGGTTTTTTTCCCCCCCAAAGAAGCCATTGCCTTTCTTTGATGATATACAGCAGCAAGGTTCTTCTCTCTTATGTCTAATTTAGATGGGACTTAAGGGTTTTAAAAGTTTTGAAAAGGAAAGAGAATTGTACCCATTAAGGATCACACAAATTGCTGTGCTGCTTATATATCTCAATAACTTTCCATCTTTCTTTTTTATTCCCTCCCTTTCCAAATTAGCAAACAGCACAGACCTTGAGAAAGAAAATAATAGGTAACTATATGAAATACATTAAATCAAAGACTGAACTGAAGAATATGAAGCAGCAGAAGAAAGAAATTTCACCATTGACTGTGAAAGCAAAATAGGGAAAAAAAGTGATGGGAATGAACAAGAAATAGTGCAGAGAAGGTTCCTGCTGTTTAAGTACACCTCTGACAAAGGGGCAAGGCACTCTACAGAGAAGGTAAACAAAAAACCAAAATATTTCAGAATATTCTAGTCAGTAAACTATTCAGTCAGAATCATAAGGATCTATGATAAAGAAGAATGCTAATGAAAAAAGGTACAGGGCAGACAGAAAGTGAATACAGAACCAAATCTAAATGGGAAAACAGTAATTAAATTGCAGGTGTTCACCTAAGCTATTTAGAAAAAGAAGACACAAAGAAGTTCCTGAAGGAATATAATGTCCATACTATAAAGGAAATGATGCAGCAAAAGAACATGTCAAGGTTACTGCTGTAATCTTGAAATTTACACTGTGAAGAATGAATGTGGAGACCACCGCAGAAGAGGCAGAAAATATTCAGTGTGAGAAAGGAGAGACTTGAGCTTCTGAAGCAGAGTAAGCAGGAATGACTATTTTTTACATACAGATACTTTCCATCTATGGTAAGAAAAATCTCTTCAGTCACTGATGCAGCACATTATCCAAATGAAAAAAAGAAAAGGGAAAATAAAAAAAGGAGAGAAAAAGCTACTCAGAAGCATTAAAAATGAAAAATTTTATGTAGAGACAATAATGATTACCTACTATCTGGAGCTAAATTGGGTATTACGCAAGAAAAGGTGAGGGCAAAAAGCGAAAATTTACAGGCCATTTACACAAACCTCAGATGAGGCAGTTGGGAGAATGAGGAAGGTTCCCTCAGGAGAAACAACAAATATTGAAAAAGCAAAAGCCATGCTTAAAAAAACTAATCAAACAAGCTGCCCACATTATCATCAGTTTATTCTTTTAATTTATACTAGTTTTAAATATCAACGTAATATATCACATTAAATAAGGAATTGGCTTTAAATAAATTTTATCAAGTGGAATCTGTGTTTGGCCATTTAACTTGTTTACAGAGGTTTTACTAGAAATCATTTCCGGTTCACTATATTGTTTCTGGAAAAATAGTGCCTTTTTTGATGTAAAATTTTCTAGCTTTGCCCTTCCTCATTAAATGCTGAGTTACAAAATTTTTTGTCTGATCTCAGTCAGACAAACTTAAACTAGATGAAACCATAAATAGCCTCCCTTGAAAACTGTCCTTTTGAATTAAAAACTGTCTTTTTTAGCTCTGCTTTCTATTCTGATATCTCTGACAAAGATTTTTTCTCTTTGTCAACAAGTGTTTATCATCTACAAATACGTTTTCTTTAAAAGATGATTGATAAAATCAAGAAGTATTTTTCATCTACATAGAAGTATTTTGCATCTACATACAACCATTTTCTATAGTTTATATTACTGACCTTAGAACCAGATTGACATTTCACAGAAATCTGAATCTATATAAGATACATCTTTTTCCATAAGCTCATTTTCATTATCTATCTTAGCTTCTAGTTTTTCACTTTCAGAGAGCTAAAAATATTTATTACATCTATCTTCTATAGGAAGCCACAAAATCTTACCTGTGAACACTGCTTGCTCTGGAAATAATTCACACTGCAAAAAGGACTACAGAATATAGAAAAAGCTCAGCAAGAACACCCAAACACGAAATTGTGAGCACCATAAACTGAGGTAAGTTAGAGTTTTACATGAGCTATTTTTAAAACAGCTTGAGGTAAGAATCTAGTCAACTATAAGACACTTAGATTTTTCCATATAATACCTGAGTATATTTTCAAGTATACATCTATTTTGGTTCATACATATAATCAGAGTGAATTTTTAGTTTAAAAAGTATTCTATATCACTTATACAGCATCTAAAATGCATTATCAATAAATATAGGTATTAAAAAAATTATGTTCCATGTCCTTAAATGCGAGTTTAGGACTTGGAATTACAATGCTATCAGGTCATTCTTCAGTTTCATACAGATTGTTATTTATCGTTGAAAGACTCATTGCTTCAGCTACAACATATTAATACAGCGTTCCTGTATTCTGTCACTATAACATGATGTTCATCCACTCATGCTTACTGAATTCATTCCACTGAATAGGTCTCCAGATCCTACATGAGCTGTGTGAACGAAGTTTGTCGGCTCCCCAATCATGCTTCGATCAATCCGCCGTCGTCTTTTCTGAAAGGAAGGGCAAGAAAACATCTGAGATTCACTGAGACGGCAAAACCAGTATGACTCAAAAATGCTGAAGTTAACTATCTATAGGAAGGATATTGCATACACTGTAAGATATTTCAACATAGTCAAAAAATAGAGACCAAAATCTGAGGTTAACCAAAATACTAATGTTACTGTCCTTAATACATGGAGGATGTATACCAGACAAGCACGGATACCACACCTAACGTTTAGGCCAACAACACATTTGTAAATAATCACACTGAATTCCACATTTATTAACTGGTATATTGCAGTAACTTCTGCCTACATTTGTATTTATATTATGGTGGGAACATATTTGAATCATTCAAAACAAGAATTAAGGATTAAAGTGTGTTAGAATAGCATGTGAAGCTACTAACTTAGGGAATTTATTTGCATGCCCTGATGCCACTACTTGTAATATTCTCCATGGCAATGTCCAGAACAGTGCCCTGAGTCTGATCAAGGTTTGATCAACAGACACATCTTTTAACTCACACAATCAAGGTAACTTCCAGCCTGTATGACTCCTGACTGTGAGCTGAAGGGGTGCAGTGCAGTAATAAGACAAAATGCCAGCTCAGGGACTCTTTTGATTCCTATGTCATGTGACAGAAGGCAAGAATTGCGTAACCTCTGCTTCCCAATTTTCGGAATCACAGCTTCATTTTTTAGTAATCTAAAAACATGCAAATAAAGAAATCAGAGGCAGTAAACAATCTCCCTGATTAGAGCTGCTTTTGGTTGCCTGCCTCCAGCTAAGTGTTGCATCTACAGGAGAAAAACAAGAAAACCCTATCCTCATTTCTTAGGCCAGTGCCAGGAGCTTACACAGAGCAATTCCTGCAGTGTGTAGTCACCATATGCCCATACTCTGAAAAATACCTGCATTTGGAAAAAAAAAAAACAAACCACAAGACACAGTTCCAACACCCCAGTCTAAGGTACAAAGTAGAGTTTGACAGCTAAAAAGTAAAACCTCCCCATTGCCTTAAAGTTCACACAGTCTTGTTTTTAATGATCTCTAATTGGCTATGAGATTATAAGACCAGAGAGACTCAAGGCACAAAGGTACATGCCTTGAGTGGGCTAACTACTATTTCAATAGCTATAGATGAAATCTTCATGAATCAGAGCTATAAGAATACATCATAGGGTTTAGCCAGCAAATACAAAACAAATTTAATCCTGTCCTGAACCTTTTCCCTATTACAAAAAACAGATTTCAGTAGGTTTCAGTACCTTCTTATATGCTATGAATAGCTAGGATGAGAAGGAACATATAAAATTCTGTAGAAAAAGCTAAATACAATGATCTGATCTATGCTAAAACTACTAGTGAATCCTCAAATTCCAAAGAACTTTACAAAATCAATAATCAATAAAATAAAATATTTCAGCATAAAAAAGTTGTATTTACACCATCCTGTACTGCAATATGCTGTGATGTTGACACACATAGATGATCTAGACAGCTGTATGAAAATAAACCACTCTGATTACAACACTTAAAATTGTTTCATGTCTGCAGCAGTTGCCCCTCTCCCTCTTTTAAAAAAATAGCAGCCAAATTCATTTATCTAAACAATATATCCATAATTTCTTAATTTTAATAGAGTTTTGATGCAGAAAAGATGTAGACAAATCCAAAGATTTTAGATTTTTCTTATCTTGTTTATGAGTTTTTAAGACAATTTAACTTTTCTTTTGTACAAAGTAACTTATTTGACTCCTTAACTTGTTGCTAAGATCACTGGCATGCCAGTAACAAAGTGCTGGATCTTGTGAATGACTGTAAATGATTTTTCTCTAATCATGAGCTAGTCAACCAATAACCACTAGTTAAACTGCACTGCCACCAAACCATGTCTCTTATCTTAAGTTCCTTATCAGAGGCCAACAGCCTATTACCCCCAACATGTGCCCACTGATGTGGCATGGCTTAGCTTCCTCATGAAGCTATGCAACAGTATTCAAATGCAGTGCCACAGAATCGTTCACTATGAAAGCAAATAAAAATTTATTTACTTATTTTTTTCCTGCAGGAGTACTCAGCCTGCATTTACATCACTGTTTTAGCTTGGATCCTGAGAATGCGTTTGAAGCAACTTTATCAGTTCTCACTTATCATGAGTCAATTTTAATTTCAGACTGACTTTGGAGTGCACAAATTAGACTTTTTTTTTAAATGAATCTGAACTGGAAGACTAGCTGATGCTTTCCCATTGCTAACAGACATTGAGGCCAATGAACCAGGTGAGCCAGGCTGGAGTAGATCACAAGACATCTAATGCACATCATGACTCTCCAACAGCGACTGTTGTGCTGTCCTGCACAGCTGATCCTACTAGAATGTGCTGTTCCTGTAGCCATGGTCTCAGCCAGAACCAAAATGACCAATTAGAATGTGTAAAGGGACATGGGGAGCACTGTTAAAAACAACCTCTTTACAAGGAATGTAACAAAGGAGAAAGCAGTATGGGAACATGCCTGGAAAGGTAACAAAGCTTTTACAGAGGACACGATAAATATTAGCTTTGCCACGATTTCATTTTGAAGTTGTGTTTTCTGAGGTCTTGTATCTGTGAGAATACATGTGTAACAAACAATGTTTTATACACAGTAAGAATGAACACACAAATGGATTTTTGCAATTGAATTTGAAAGAAGCTGAGAAGCAGCACATTGATCTCCCACTTAGGAAGAAATTAAAGGTAGTTAGGCTCATTTCCCTCTACCATCTGCGGCTTTCCATGCTGTCTCCTTGTGTAGCTCACAAGCCTTGTTGCATGACTGATTTTCTGTGGTGAAGGACTGATTTTGTGTTCTGGGAGTTTGAAAGTACTATGTTTGGGAAGTGGCCTCTGTCTCCTCCAGGGCCACAGAAGCTGTAGCTCACCAGCTGAGATAATCACCACGACTTTCAGGAGGGGAAGACATATAAAATACTTTATGTTAAAAAGAAATAAAAAATGCTGACAGGGCTCAGCAAAATTCCATCCCACTAGGCTTCACCTATACCTCAAACTGCTTGATATCACACCATAAATAATAACCCATAGAATACATTTACACACCACTAATCTAGTAACACAGTAATGAAATGTTGACTAAAGGTCATCTATAAAACAAATGAATGTTTATGACACTAGTGTTAAGAACTTCAATATACACACACACCCAAGTATTTGTACCATCTAAAGCTTTGTTTTCAAGATGTTTCTGACAAAACAAATAAATGCCCCAACCATGTCAACGTAACTACAATGAGTCCTGTGTCCTCTATTTGTGTTCCTTGTGGATTTTTTTTCCTAGCAGGAGGGAAATAGAAGTAGGTTCATATTTTGATTAGCTGAGTTGACTGCTACCTTTCTTGGAAGTTTAAGCCAAGTTACTGAAACATTTAGTATCAATGGATAAAAAAGGTTTAAAATCTGTATTAAAGTATTTTTTCCCTTTGCATTGTGCCAAAGCACCTCTGCTTTTGCTAGGAGGGGCAAGGGGTGACAAGAAGCACAGGGAAGATAAGATGAGAAGAAAGGACTTGTAGAAGGATCCTGGAAATGGAATATGAAGTGTCATCATTTAATGGCTTTATTCAGTTTGTTCTCTTGATAAAAAGCTGAAGAATTTGGATTGCGAATTAAATTACAGGCAATGTTTATACCCTGAAAAGAAAAACTGATCTTGAAACTGAAGCTGAAGAGATGTAGTCTTTTGTGTTAAATGTCTTGAGAGGAACGGAAGTAGTCTGAAGACCCACCTAAGAAGCCTTGCTTTGAATATATACTAGATGCAATGAAAGTGGATCACATTTTAGTTACCATAGAAATGATGTAAAAATTGATCTTTTCTATTCTTAACCTGCGAGTGACGTGTTGCACCCACACAGTAGCATTTCCTTCAAAATATCAGATCGGAAACCAGAAAGCCTCCAATTATTGTGTCACACAAAATACTTTAACCCTGCAAGTTTCTTGAAACTTTAAACAATTTTAAAATTTTGCCTAAAAAGTTAATTATACCATGTATTCAACCTGCCCTTCAGCAAAGCCACAAACATTTCACTGAAATGATGTTTTTCAAAGTTTCAAAGACTGCCTGTTGCAAGAAATTCAAAAATTTTAATTTGTTGCTTTAAACACACAATTGCCACAGATGGGTCCAGATGTATAAAAAATTTCCTTTTTACTCCCCT
>VZTB01016086.1:58516-68516 GCA_013397245.1 Thryothorus ludovicianus
ACACAAGCAATCCAGTGCATTGCATAAGTGCATGTGCACGTATGTGCATGTGTGTTTACATATCCTAGCAGATTTCTTTGGAATTTCTCCTGGCAGGATTTAGTCTCCCATTTTAACAGTAATCCACTATTTGACCACAATACTACAGCCTAGGAATTAAATGGAGTTTTAGTAACTGCAGTACAACAAGATGTATTTAAAGTAATATTTGCTCCAAACAGAGTTAAATAGGACACGTCCTATATAGATTTTACTCTAGTCTTTCAAGAAATCTTCTCAAAGCGGATTTTGGTTTGTAAGCCACCTACACTTAGAATATATATCATAAAAGTAATTTTCTTCCATAAGTAATACACTCTGTTGATAGACGGCTCCAATTCCCAGTTGAACATAGGCATACGTGCTTTCTTTAGGCAATTTAATCCATGAAAGCATCAGCTTTTCAGTTCACAAAATTAAAATGAAAAAAAGCACCCCAAAAGATAAATTTTATGCAAATACACATAATGAGGTAAAGATTAATAAACACATTTTATGCAACTGTCTTTCTTAAAACTGATTGTGGTATCATCTCTAAAATACTATCACTCTAGTGTAATGTCCAATTAACATCTATTCATAAATCCTGTTGGAAGTATTTTCCTCCATTTTATTCAAATTAGATTCATTTTTTCACTATGTCATCCTCTACACCTCAATTTTTCTGTTCTTTCCTAATTTAAGGTCACAGGTTCTGACGTCACTGATGGACCACCATGCATCCCTCCAAATAACCTGCCTGGCATCTTCCAGCTGTAAAACAAGAATAGTAATGTTGAACCTTCAAATCAGTTAAGCCTGAACTGCAAGAAAACAGAATTAGGCATCAGTAAAAGAACTGGAGAGTTTCAGCAAAGGCGAGACTTGAACCTACTTGGAGCTATCTGAGGCCAGAATAAAAGAATGTTAAATTTCCAGAGCATTTACCCACACTCAGCAGTCATAACACACTGCCCATCTGAAATGTTTTTACTTTTAAGTAAGTACAATACTTTCAATGGTCACAATTTCTTTTAACAAACTTGAAGTACAAAGCTCTGTGTTACACCATATCCCGCTCAGAGAGGTGGACATAAACCAGAGGGAATGGAGACACTGGTAAGCAACAAGCAACAACTATTTCCTCCTATGCACTGTGATGAGATGAGCCCTGTACACCTGGTCCAGAGATGGAAAACTCCAGCTGGCTGAAGAGCTGAGCATGAAATGCCATCCTATGTCAGCAAAGAAAGGCTGGTCTGGGAAAAGTTAAAACGACAAATCAAAATTCGGTCTCAATTAATTAATTTCTCAATTTATGGAGATAAGGCAGCCACATACCCACTTGAAACCATCTTGTGCAGATTAGAAACACATAAATTGTAATGTAGACCTGCCAAAGATAAGGCAAAATTAAAACTGTCTGATTTGAGAGCATCTCAGTACCAAAATTTATGAACTATAAAGTAGGTAGTCCTTCAGGATACACTAACAAGCAGAACATCAAGGGTAGTTATAATCACCCTGAAAAAGTTATATCACAAGCCACAGAAAAGGAATTATTAAGACCCTGTTCATGCTAAAGACAATATATTTTAAACTCAGACTATTTTCTAAGCCAGAATGAGCTGAATTTACAAAAAGAGAGTTAATGTAGTTTAATTATTTTTAAAATTCCAAATGAGTCTCATGATATCAAATCACTTTCAGTGCATGACATACTAACAAATCACTCAGTGTTACACATTTAATTGAGAGAGGAAACATGAAGAAAGATGGTATCTTTCCTTGGCTACAGTTAGCGCTCTTAAAGTTACATTCAAGTAACTAAAAAACCACTAAAATTATTTGAAAAACAAAAAAATACCCAATGGGTTCAGGGAGTCACTTCTCTGAATCTGCATCTGAATGCAGTTGATAGTTTCAGCTTTTCTGCCCTGCCTCCACTCTTCTATCTTCCTCACTCTGGAGAATATGTGGCAGGATATTAACCCAGAATTACAGAAGTCAGCATTTTAGAGTGATCAGCTAAACCATTTTGAAGACAAAGGCAAGAAAATAATTGCAAGTGATTACCTATTAAAGTCTGTGGCTTAATGGATACCTTATAAATTCAGGATCTTTAAGAAAAGTGAAGAATAGCATTATTTTAAGTAAATGGGAACTTTGGTGTCATGCATATCTCATGCATAAGTAAGTGTCATGACAGCAACTGCAGAACCAGAGGTTTGAGGAACAATCTGAAAAGGGAAAACTTTCAGCATTGTGAAATGCTAATGGTGGGAATCAAATATGTAAGAGCAGGCAAAGATCTTTAAAACAGCAATTTAAAAGTATGTATTTTTTGAGTTGCATATTGTTCTTAAGAATTACCACCAATAGAATATCTGAGACCCATTCCAGAAAAGTTACAATAAAAATACAGTAAAATATCAGCAGAGGAAGCTTCTAGTTTCAATACTTCCTTTCATATCAAAAGCAAAAGGCTGAACACTTAGCTTCAGGGCAACAACTGACTTCCCTATTCATGAACACAAAGCATAATTCCAAATACTGTTGGTGAAAGTGCACATCTCTCAGGCTATGTCCAGATTACCCCTGTCTGTAGCAGCTGGCAAGCAGAAATGCCCCTGAATCTTCATGCTTCCCCATCTTCCCTGCTCTGACATGAAAAGGAGAATGGGATAAAACAGCTGAACTGCAAACATAAGAACGAAGGCACACCAGAAATACCATGGCTTTATAGCTTCAAGTTCCATTAGAAAAATTACAAAAAATTGCATTGGAATGCTTCAGCACAGCCTCCAACGGATTTGCAAACTATCAACTTTGGCTAGGCAGCATCATCTAGTTCTTGTGGAAGCTCCTTTTGTCAGTGACTCATACCAGGGCTTTGCTCTTGAAAATGTCTTCTCACTGAAAAATTTGGAGATTTAAGAGAAACTAGAAATTCAAGGGCTCTTGCACTGGTGTCCAGATCAACAAATAACACAATCTTTCTTCTGCCCCTGTTTAAGTGGAAAGTCTGAGCTCTGTGGAGCCTGTAGATATTAAAAGCATATTACATCCTTCTTCAAGTATGTTGATAATGGCAAGACACATTCTAATCAACAGAAAGACAGCATAATTCTTGTTTCCAACTTCCTCCAAAGAGCTATTTTCCATGTCATCAAATAATAGTATATTAAGAAAATAGCATCAATGCAGCTGAGGAAGGGCTAAAATTTTCACAGACGTAATAAAGGAATATAAGATATTCAGTTGATTTTCATTCAGGTTTTTATACATAAACACAAAATGCTTCCATTTCTTCGTAAACACTTTAATACTTGAACATAACAAAAAATATCTTAAGATGTGTGGTGGCTAATTTAAACATAAAAGAAAAACCTAGAGCAGCTCTATCAGGCTGAAAGTCACACAAGGAGATCAGGTTTTATAAATGAAAGCCAAGCATTTTGCTGCTTATTTGATTCTGCCCCCTTTGATAAGGTGTTCCTTCAACCTACTTCTAACAACAGCACTGAATAGGAAAAAGAAAGAATTTCAAGCATCTAAACTAGCAGCTCAAAACGTAAAGTACTCACATCAGTAGGGTAACTGAAATCTGAGGGCTCTCTAAGGTTGTCATCTTTTACATGAGTCTTTCACAGGCTTACTGAGTGCAGTAGACTAATTAAATTTAATGAAAAAGAGGGCCTGAGTTTCACACATTTTAAGGAGGAAGCTGCACTTGCACAGAACTGTTGTACTGAACATGGAGCCTGAACCAGTACTTCTTCAAGTAGCACAGTGGTATGTGTGCCTGCTCGGGGTGGATCTATTCTGCAGCTGTAAGGCACAATGAATGTTTAATTCTCTTTTTTAAGAGCTGCACAAATTGCAGTGTTAGATGCCGTACTCTTAGCTATATCTATGACTCCTTCTCCAGAAAGGAAACTAGGACTGACAATATCCATCCATGGATAATTTCCTTAAGTAACCAGGGTTAAGATCACTTATGTCTTCTGAAGCATTCAGTATTCAATTACACAGCAATATGTGCAGGGTTTTTCCTGTCTCTCTTTTAAGACTGGCCTCTCCACTCTGAACACCTACCTGTCGAACCTCTTTCATATATCAAAAGAGACACTAAAACTTCACTTTTCAAACCCCTTTAAACGTTTACGGCACAGCATGCAACAAAACTCCAACAGCCCCTTCACAAAACACAAAATGGAAATCATCTAAACAAGAGACAAGCAACAAAACATCTACAGATTAACTAGGAAAGGAAGCGTGGAGCCAGAAGTAAGAGAGTATAGTTTATTCTTTTGTTGCAGAGCAGTAATTTTCTCACAAGGTCAAAGCAAACTGAAAAACTCGGCTGCACTGAACTTTGGCCCAAATCAGATGGGAGTGCACCAGATCATGACCAAATGCTTCTCAGACCGAAAATTAACTTTGCAAGTTAAAAATGGACAGATCAGGAAGAAAGCAGTATAGGAAAAGAACAGATTCCTGGTGTAGGCAACAAGCTTAGCCTAAGAAAGAAACCATGGACACTTTCTCTGAAAACCTGCAGGATTTCTAAACTTCTGTTACCAAGAAATGCATCTGGTACTAGGGATTTGGCAGAGTTTAGTGAAACACAGCAGTGTATGAGATGATAGAGGAAGCATATGAAAAATGACTGATCTTGCATTGGGAACTAGAAAATCAGCTTAAGAACCTATAAAGAATATCAGTGGGAGGTGTAAGGAAACTAGTGCAATCACAGAAAGTGCTACTTTTCTCAAAACAGAGGTCAGATCACAAGCAACTGAATTTAGGTTACTTAAACCACCAAGAAAATCTGGACACGGTTATTAAAAGATTAATATCTCCTCCTTGGTATCATGAAAACAGACAGGAAAGCAACTAGTTGTCTGAAGTCTTCATTATGGTAAAATACATTATGAATAAAAAAAAAAAAAAAAACAAACATAAAAACTTAGAGGGTGATACAAGAACACTCTCCCCTGGCTTTTGTTTGGATTCTACTGTAGTAAGAACCTTAGGCTATTAAGAACCATTAGGAACATGCTTTCTTCAGCTGCATCCCTCATCATTTTTATTGCAATGAATACCTGCTTTCTTCATTTTATCACTCTATTTCAGAGAAGCTTAGAGACCCAGCTTCCAACATGTGCCCTCTGCAATCCTGCTGTTTTGGATACACCAAGTGAAATATTTAGCAACCAAAGTAACATTTAGGAGAGAAAGTAGAACACTGCTTTCCAAGACAGCTGTTACATTTCACAGCAGCAGGGTGCATCTAGTCAGCAATGACAAAAGACTAAAAGCTGTGCCAAGATACATTTCACTAAAAGATGATGGTAATATTTGAACACTGTCTTTGATTTAAGGAACCTCAAAGAATGTCAGTATGTAACAGCAACATTATTACTGTTCTGCTCTGGGGTATGCCATTAAAGAAGTAATGGCAGTGAAATTCACAAAGTAATGTGTTCTTATTGTTCTTCCATAAAACTGACTGAAACGACTCATGCATGTACTGTTCTCATGTTAAGTGCACTATAGCTGAAAATAATAGAGATGCTGTATTTGACCATTTCAAATATAGCATGCTAGAATTTTGCCAGCAGAAAGCAGAGACAATTCTGGCATCCAGGATTTCAAGAGAGATGGAAACTCGTTAGCTCAATGGATGCTAAAAATACCACAGAAACATGCAACTATTAAGACTTTCTTTTTATTTCACCCTCCAGCAAAGAGGGTCAACATTTATGTCACTATCCATGACATTAAAGGTGCCTCAGATATCAGCATTTGACAAAGATAACGAAAAAAAAAATCATTTCAGAGAATGCCCCCTGGCAGAAGGAGGGGACCTAGGAGACACAGGGTAGAATGGAAGCAGGTTACTACTGCTTGTGGTGACAGGCAAGTTCCTTCCCAGGCTGCCTCACCTTCCCAAGAGCCCTTACACAACAGGCATGAGGCCCTGGAACAGATGGACAGACAACTGATGACGTGGACCACATTTTCCTGCTGTTCTGATCCTCCCCCCTTCCCTGCTGAACAGTAACAGGACTCAAGGAAACACATGAAGATGTGTCAGGGAGAGTGTGGCCCGAATATAGGAAAAGATTCTCCCATAGAAGGTGGCTGGCACTGGAACAGATTCCCCAGGGAAGTGGTGACAGCAACAAGCCTGAGAGAGTTCAAGAAGCATTTGGACAAAGCTCCTGAGCACACAGAGTAAATTTTGGGGCTGTCCTGAACAGGTGTTGGACTCAATGATCATTTTGGGTCATTTCTGACTCAGTATATTCTATAATAAATAAAGTTTAAAAACAGAAGGAAGATTTTAAACATCAATCAGAACAAGCAGCAAATTAACTTCCTGCTTTCAAGGTCTATTTTGAGAAACTGGTGGTTGGTGGGCTGCTACAAGACCATATTAGTCCTTCCACATAAGGCCACTCAGCATGTAATGGCTGGGACACATGAAAAAGTCGAGATGCAGGAGCTAAAATGAAACTGGAAAGAAGGCACATGAAAGGAATGAGACTCAGCAGATTAAAAATTTCTTCTTAGAAACTGGACTCCACTGACAAATTGAATGCACAGCAGGGGATAGACAGAACTTTTATCCAAGTCTGCAAGTTTCACTTAGTATACGACACAAGGGGGAAATACGTAACAGTATTTTGGGACTAAAAACTAGCGCGTTTTTCAGCATGTAGATCTCTCAAACATGCAATCATACAAAACCTGCAGAGACAGGGAAAACTGCTTCCTTATCATTAGTCTCATTTACCAGTTTGCCTCAGACTTACAGTACATGCTTTGCTATTTGTCAGAAATGGAAAACATTCCTGTACTTACTCAGAGGTTTAAGTGTCTAGTTAAACACTCCACTTAGTACAACCGAGCATGGCAGAACAATGGCTGTACAATACAACACAGCAAAATGAGATGAAGAACTGCAGGGAAAGAACAACTAAGTGCCTTTCATCAAGCATGCCAAGAAGGGCACACATCTCTTTTTTCTGAGACATATCCTGAAGAATTTTGGCACTTTGTAATGAGTAAGTTTCCTAGAACATTTGAAAAGCACATTTCAGAAACCAGGTTAGTGCTCAACAACATGCTATTAGTATCTTAAACACAAGGGTAGGTTTAATTATCAAGCCAATGCAGACCACTATATCAGCAGAAACATAGTGGGTTGCTTCCCTTTCCTCAACTTTCCATGTACAATCTCCACCTGGTTCATGAGTCATTACCCGCAGACTGCTGTATTAATGTATGCGGATTTCTTGGGCAGTAACAGATCACAGAACTCAAGTCAAGATTTTGTAAGGACTCAGCCTCGGGATTCTCAAAAACAAACAGAATTTTCATTTTTCTATCTGAAATATTTTGAACTGTCATTTCTTATTCAAATACTATGTTCAAAAAAAACAGACAAACAACTTTGGGTCTTATATGGTTACAGCTAGCATTTTAAATGATTGCATGGTATTCAAGCAAGAGAGGATCACAGCTTCCCATGCTGGTATCTAAGAGCTCATCTCCCACAGCTCTGCTTGACTAAGATTGTGATAAAGTCGCACTCATTAGTTCAAAATGTTAATGGTCATACTTTAATATTTGCATGCCATCAGTCTGGCATTCAGGCTTTGTGCAATGACAACACCTAATGTGAGGAGCTTTTTACCAATCTTTTGGTTTCTCTAAAGCCAGATATTAGCAGCTGAGAACACTAATGGGAGGTTTCTTTATTCACTCTGGGTTTCTCTTGGTTATTGTAATACTACCAGTAATAACTGTTTTGTTGGATTTTTTTAAAACATATTTGTAAAACTACTGTATGACCTCTGTCATTTCTATATATTCATTTAGCTTGATCTGGATGTCACACCATACAATGATCTTTCTCACAGTCCTAACCATATTCCTGGTTAATTCCATCTTCATGGAGGCAGAATTTCTTCCAACAGCACTGGACTAAGAAACATATTCTAAAGGTACTTAAAAATATATGAAAACAAGGAATATTTCTGTTTTCCTAACACATGCTTTGGAATTTTCTTTTGTTTAACTGTTTGCTATGTACTTTTTCACACAACAGCCATTTTAAATTCTATTAAAGAAATTTATAATATGAGTGCATCTCTTCACTCTTCTAAGATTTAATCTAAAAACTAACTGAACAGTTAAAGATTAAATCCTTTTTTAAATTAAGGTGGTGAAGGACTGGATTTCACTTTGGACTTTTTAACGTAATCATTTCCTTCTACCACCATGGTCACTCAATGCAGGCCTTAAGTCATACAGAAGTGAGGATATTTATACATCTCCATTAAAAATTTATTTACTCTATAATGACAGCTTTCATCCTCATCACCCTTCTCCCTTCCCTCCTTTTCAATTCCAATAAATATAGGCTCTTTTCAAGACTGGATAGATCCAATCTCAAAGACAGGAAAGTAATAGCAGTTTAGAAGAGACATTTTTTTTGATACCCATTATGGCAGGATATCAGTTAAATGCTTAATTCTCACCAAGCTTGCCCAAACAGCCCTAATTAAAAAAAAACAAAACAAAAACAAAACAAGAAAACTAAAAAATGTGAAAAATTTAGTTAACTACATAAAAACAAAACAGTGCCAATATTCATACTTACAGGCTGAGGCTGTTCTGCAATACAGCAGTTGAAACACAACCAAAACTCACTCATTGTTTACAGTCTGAAGTGGGAACACGGATGAAAAGCAGGACTCAACCTTTCCAAGTCTGTCTGCAGGTAGTAAGTTTTTTAAACAGGTTTATTTTAATGGCTCCAATGTGAAAATCTTCTTTTCTGTTGAGTTCTTCTCCAAAGACAAGTCAGTCCCAGAACAAAGAACTTGAAGGCAAAAAGTTATTTTAGAGTCTTCTTCCAGAAAGTTGGTCCCAGCACCAGAGAAATAATACGTATGCTTCTTTGGTCCCTAGCGGTACGTGAACCTGAAAACAGAAGTACATTAATCAAAAAGAGATAATACAAAGAATTTCAACTCCAAGCCAGCCACCCACACCACTGATTTCTTGGTAATAACCTGAATCACAGACTGAAGAGACATTAGCAAACAAGTCATGTGCTTTTTTCTACAGTGATTACCAAAACCATCATATACCATAAATCCATACAAGATTTACATTCCAGCTTTGGTTAGATGAAGTGATATGTCAAATCTTTTGGTAGTCATCTTGGTTTGATTCTAACTTTCAAATGTAATTTCAGAAAATGCTAATTGCCCGTACACCCTCTTTATGCTTCTTAGGGAATCATGCCTGTTAACACATCATATTTCTCAATGGAAAAGCTACCCAGTCTATTCACAGTGTGAGATTTAAATGGTATTTAACCTCAACCCTGTTACACAATTGTCAGTCAGAGAGGTATGCTCTCCTAAATGTCAAGGAAACAAATACATTTCTGTATATGGAAAATTTGCAAAATGGCTGGACCCGGTCAACACAATGTATTTTCCTTCCCTATGCTTCATTTGCAGTTGACTTCAAAATACAGTATTAGTTGCAGACCTTGAAATTGTTTCCTTAAACCTCTATAACTCCTCAAGTGGAACAAATGAGGCTCCAGATTCCAACCATTCCTTTCCTCAAATAATGTTTGTTGGTAAACCTCCATTCTGGTTTCTTTCAGTAGGAGTACAATAAAAATTCCTGTGAGACTTCACTTATCTTGCTGCGTATCATAAACTTTACTTGCAGAGAAAGTGAGACAATGAATATTCAGAAGCTTTTACAGGCATACTCCTTAATAATTCTTTATATGACTGCATCTTTACTCAGACGTTTGCACAATTATTATTTCAATGCAATTCCTCACAGTATGAAGGGTTTGGAGGCTCCATGCAATGCATGAAACTAAACACATATGTGTACACATGTTCTGTGACAGAGCAGCTCCACTTTGCTACCACCT
>VZTB01016086.1:72333-107539 GCA_013397245.1 Thryothorus ludovicianus
AAAAAGCAAATCATGGACAAAAACCATGCCATGTCAGGGTATGTCATGACACAACATGATGTGCCATAATAAGCTCATGTAAGCACAAAGTCATGACCAAGCCTACTACTAGTATTTTACTCTAAAGTACTTCATAAGAAAAAAATTTACAGTTATTATAGGAGACTCATCCCATGAAATATATGTGATTTTGCCTTAAAGGCTTTGAAAAGCTAACATTTCTTTCAATCCTGCAAGTAAGTACAAAATTATAATTTCTGAGTGTACTTTAAGACTTCTTTCACATTTTGCACTTTAAATTTCTATTGTAGCCACACTATTTCCTCTTGATGGTGATTAAACAGTCATGTGGTAACCAAGAATTAGGAGAGGAGAGAACTAAGGCATGTCCAAACCAAGAGAGAGGTTGTGCTAGTGCACACTTACATACCCTTGCAGCTGTAGCAACCGGAGGACATTCTCCAGCTCTAAAAGGAAGTGGGAGGTGTTTATTCATTTGCCAGACTCGTTTTTTGAAATAGAACAATCTACAAGAAGCAAGAGGTTTTAAACAGAGAAACCTACAGAGAAAGTTGCCTCCGTTCATGAATTTTGTATCAAAAACTTTATCTCATCGGGGCACTGAACTTACAGAAGCACTCTTCCTGCACTCCCCACAAGAGAAGAACAGACACTTCTGGGCACTGTGGCACTGATTTTAATGCAGCAATTATGTTTTGCACTTTCAAATCCTGAGAAACTTGAGCTGCAAGTAACTCTTGCCATGCAAGACAACATTCACCATAAACATAGCCTGATAAAGGCTGAAATCCTCTTTTCATCACAATCTTCACGTATCAATTTTGCCAAGTGCCTTAGGGTTTAGTTTCAAAATGTTTAATAATCTTCTTCAAAGTCTGAGTCAGAATTTCTTGTACATTGTAATTTTCTTGTACATTTGAATGCGAATGTCCTAACTCTGCAAAAATGTTATTTTATTCATGCTTTTGTGATACAGTTATGTACATTATTACTAAAGCAGTAAGACTGTAGAGCTTTATTTTGGGATTATTGGTCATTTGGAGTTAGTTCTTATTTTTTGCCCCTATTAATACTGACATGGTTTTCATTAGTACATTTCCTTAACTTAGAAATGGGTTGTACTTAAAATCAAGTTCAACACAAACTAATAGCCGAAAACAATTACTATTATAAGAGCAATTTGCTTCTGACTTAAAGGTTTGAAAGACTGATGAAAACAGGGGAATAAGATGAAGGTACTATTTACGGGTTACTTAAAGGAGACAGATGGGACGATTTTTTTAATTGTTGTTGTTCCTAATAGTACAGAGTCTAACTTTAGAAACAATCACATCTTTCACTGGAACACCTCCAGTTTTTGTGCTTTCATCACAAACTCCCCTGCAATAAATGTACTCACTGGAATAATACACAGGAGAGCGGCAAAAGATACAGGAAGGAAAGCAAAGCAAATTTCTAAGGAGAAATACTAGATTTTCCTTATCAGGTTGCTGATGGCATGAGAGGGAGCTGTAAAGAAGGGAACAGCAGGAAAGCACACAATTCTGTCAAGGAAAGAACAGCTCAGCAAGTGTGACAGTAAACACATTTGCAAGTGCCAGCTGTGACCTTAAGGCAGAAAGTATTTAAACATTTTTGCTTTTTCTTTTTTACATTCCCATCTGCAACTGCCTGAGTTTTACTCTGTAGCCCTTCAGCTACATTTCTTTCTTTCTTCTCCCTGAGGGATCCAGCAAGGGCTTTCAAGGGAAAGGTCCTTACTATTTTGTGCACAGAACCAACAAACAAGACAGTATCACCAAGACACATTAAAATTCTTCATGTCCAGTTCCATTTCAAAGCTTCCTCTCTCTAATTAATAACTACTTTTGAAATATATGGGTTCAAGGCATCTTTCTGAAACAGCCAATTCATAGCTCATGCTATTCCCCACACTTTACATGCCCACAGCAGCCTACTTCCCTTGAAACCACAGCACTGAAGAGCTAATAGCTCTACCCTAAGAAAATACGGAAATACTTGTAGAAAACTAATAATCCAAAATTTTTTACTACATAACAGGAAGGCAAACCAAAGACTTAAATATGTTCTGTCCTACCTAAGGACATAAGCATATTTTACTCTACCTCCAAAAACAGTCAGCTAAGAACAAGTGAGAAGCCTTTGGGAATTCACTCCGATGGTTTAGAAAATCTGATTTCATACTGACTTCCTATTTGTAATTAAAAAAAAATATGTTGTTTTTAACCGACAAATTTTTAATTGGTCAATAACATTTTCTTCTTAAGTGGCAAGTCCTACAGAAGGAAAACCAATGCTTTTCTCAGCTAACCTCCTTGTTACTTCTAATAGGTAATACCAGTCAGGGAGGAAAAAAATAAACAGAGCAACTTAATGGTTCAAGGCAAACTGTCAACAACATACCATTTCTCTAAAGAATGGTATCCCCAAACAAACTAACCTTCCTGAAGAATGCCTGGTTATTACTTCTACAGTAATCATGGGGAATCCTCAACATTGGAATACCATCAGTTTAAAAACAGAGCAGCATTAGAAAGAATGGAACAGTCTATGCTCATGACATAATACAGACTGTACCAGATACTGAAGGGACCCTCATCTGGTTTTAGTATGAGAATAGCTAAAAAGCATTACTCACAGCATTTATAATATTCTTTTTTCCACAAGAAACTAACACATCAAAGCCATTTCCAGGGAAAGTTTGGGACAGAGGAAAGGAGTTAAGTGTGAACAGGAGAAGAAAAGGGCCATTAAAAGTGCAAGAGTTCAGAGACAAACTCTTAACAATACAGTAAGTGTTTCATGTCAAAAAATATATCACTATGGCACACCACTATTTCAAATTTTAAGCAGCCATTGTAAAACAGCACTGCAACACAAGTCTGACATTGCACCTAAAGATCTTTTAACGCACTTCAGTAAATTATTGCTGCTGCTTCTGTTGTCCCAAATGCCTGATCTGCAGTGCCAATTTACACAGAGACAAGGGTTATCTATTTTTTTATTTTAGTTTGTGTAAAGTATGAGCTAGATGGCAACCCACAAAAGATTGGCACCCTAATCATCAAAACTTTACATCATTTATACAGAAACCACAGTTCATTGGCTACAAGATACACAGTTCTCTTTAATTAGTATTACATCTTCTACTGGTTAAATGATTCTCCTGCTAAGTAGTCCCCATGCTCAGACTTTCTTTTGAGCTGGTAGGTTTCTTTAGCTGGTGGGCTGTGAGTCGGTGGTCTTCATCCCCCTCTGCCAGAATTACTTTTTACCCAGTTGGAGCAGGTCTCAGCACAGTTGTTGTGTTTGTTTTTTTAGTTTCTTCCTTATCTTAGGAGTAGTACCAAAAGTCCTTGTGGCACATAAATTCTGCTTTATTTTTGTCCACTATCAGCAGTACTCCTTTTCCCCATGCTTTGTTAACCTCCCCCTGGGTCTGAGATCACAGAAGAATGTCAAAGCCTACATCTTAACAAGGCAATTCTACTCACAACTAATTTATCTAATATCTGGCCATCACTTCTTCACCTCCCTCCCAAGTACAAAACAATTACCAAAGACCAAGTGCAGTAAGCAAAAGCAGACTCTCATTTTGTGGGACTAGGTAAATTAATTTCACTCTGTTACCCCATGAAACTACCCAGGATTCACAATGGCCATCTGAAAAGCCAGATGAATCATCTCTGCTGAAGTCCTCCTTGAGGTGTGGTAATGCATTCCTCAAATAGGAAGAACATATCAGCAGAATGTCTCTGTTTTAAACTCTCTGCTTTAAGTCCTGCAGCTTGCAAGCAACAAAGCAGGTTTTTGTTCAAAGTGCAACAGAACCGTGTATTTTTAATCTACTATCATTTAAGGCCTTACCAGTTATTAAAATTTCTTCTCTAGCCCTTCTATAATTTCTCTATTATTAGCTCATTTAGACGATTTGAACTCTGTGTATATATCCACATGTAGGCACATGGGAGATGGCTTAAAGAAACTTAAAAGTTAAGACATCACATTTTCAAAGATACTTTGGGTGACTCTGGAGTAGAATTGCAATCTAGGACTTTTGGAGTAGGTACTCACAGAAGTTGTAAGCAGAGGCCTGTGAGTTCATGCAGTCCATTTTTTCAAGTGTACCAATTCCCAAGAAGCAATACAGTCTCTTGTTACTGCCTAATACACTGTACTTTCAGAACTCACTTAAATGACCACTCTGCAGCTTAATACAGGTGATTTCTCTTGGCTTCAACTTCTACCACCACTACCATTTGCTCATTTGAAGAGCACTCACACAAAAACCACACATACACAAGTCTAAATTAGGCTCTGACTGGTCTGAAATGGTATCAGTTTTTCCTGACTAGATACTTGAGAGCAGTATATTAAACACTCAGTTTATTTTACATGCAGTCCATCTTCAGACAGAAAATGGTGCAGAAATAACACACAAGTTCGGCAAAAAAGCAGGATGTAACAGGGGCATATGGCAGAGCCAGAAAGCAAAGAAATTTTAGAACTTGTGAGAGGTGGCAAGTGCTAACTGTGCCTGCTTAGACTTCACTCTAAAGATAAGCATGGGGGATGGTACCAGTGAATTCACAAAGCAAGTACCATAAAGAATGTTCAGAATCTCCATTCATGTAAAAATCCTTACCATAACATTATGTGTGCTTTCAGACCAGACCATGTGGAAAAGAAGAAAATTGGTAAAACGCTTAGCTTTTTCCTATTCTCCATCAAAAGCCAGAGATTAGCTAGAACATTAATGTGTAACACAGAGCACAAAGTGATGCCTACACAGGAGGGTCAGGTTTCATCTTTTTCTAGCAGCGTATAGCAATAAATGCTTTTTTCCCCTGCCTCCAAACACTTCTTAAGTCACTTGAGGAAAAGGAAAATCCATATCTACCTATAGCAACAAAGAAATCTGTACCATAATGTAAATATGCCATAATGCATGTAAGTGTGTCCTAATTCTGTAACACTTAAGTGCAAAGAAAATTATGAAATGAAAGACAGCTCCTGAGAAGCACACACAGAGAGCTTCTGTGTTGCCACAGCACAAGAAAGATGAAAAAGAGGGCTGAAAACCCCTTTCGGCCACTTCTACACAAGAAACCCACTAAATACTGTGCCTGCACGTGGGTGCATATGTCCATAGGAAGCCTCACACACAACCTACAATTAGTAACTGCAGCAATCATAAAGTACTTAATTCCTATGGCTAAGGCTCTCAAGCTATATCCAGCAAGTATGAAAACCACCAGCCAGAAAGCTAACAAGCTTTAACCTCTACAAACTTCAGCCAGCCAGCCTGTACTAAGGAGAACTACAAACTGAAAAAAGTTTCTATGGATACCTGGCTAAAAAAAAAATAAATCATATATTAGAGTTGCAGACAGTATGAAATAGTATTTTTCAGGTCAACAGCACATTTTAGTTTTTTGCTGAAAGGACCACTCGTTTTTCAAAAGAGAATGAAATTTAGAAAAGGGAGAAAAATCAGTAACGCTTTTAAGATGCTTTTATTTACACAGTTGCTTGCACTAAGGCATTACTCATGCACTGAGTTACATCTCATTACTAGCAATAACACCAGTAAGGGTTGTTTATCATAGAAGAAATACTGTGATTCCTAAAATAACCTCTTTAGCGACTATCTTCAAATTTCAGCTTATTCAGATAATGCACATTAATAATGCACATTATTTAAAAGGAATTACTGCTCTTTACTTCTCCCTTTCCCAAACTGAAATTCACTGCAAATGATCCTCAATAATGAGTTAAATTTGACTATTTACTTTACTCTTTAAAATATGTACTTGACCACAGAGAGCTCTTGCAGCTGATAAAAATGTTTACCTCCACAGAGTATGAAAACAATGTAACTACAAACAAAATCTTGAGAATCCTCACTGACTTTCATTTCGTGATAGATAGATGCTTACTAATTTTTCAGCTGGAGATCAAGTTTGCTGTTTGGCAAGTCTATGATGGATGAACCCATTCCGAGTGAAGAGTGCTTTGGCTCAGACATAATCAACAAGAAGGTCTGACTGAAGTCAGTTCTGCTGTGCAGAACACTGCTAGGCCACATCTTCACAGGAATTATGGAATCTAGGCCATGTCTTACTACCAGCTCAAAGAACCAGCCTGAGCTGACTGTGATGGGGTCACTCCCTCAGCCTTATCTTCTCTAAGCTGAACAAACCAAGCCACCTCTTGCCCTCGGGACCTACCACCATCTTGATCACCCTTCCCACTCTAACAGCTTCATGTCCTTAAATTTTGACACCCAAACCAGCCCCCAGCACTGGAGGTAAGGCTGCCCCAGGGCAGAGCAGAGCAGGAAAATCCCCTCCCTTGCCTGGCTGGTGATGCTGTGCCTGATGCACCCCAGGACAGGGGTGGCCCTCCTGGCTGCCAGTGCACTGCTCACTCATGTTCATGTTCAACTTGTCCTAAAACCAAGCCCTAGATCTCTTTCCAGCTCTCTTTCTGGATGGCTGCTTTTCAGACTCTTGCTCCCCAGTTTGTATATTCAAGCAGTGTTACTTTGGATCAGACATGGAATCTAGCATTTTCTCATTTTACATTTTGTATGGCTGGTGACTGCCCAGCTCTCTAGTCTATCCCCATCTCTCTGCAGGGCCTCTCCACCCTCAAGGGAGTCCACAGTGCCTCTTAATTTAGTGTAACTGGTAAAGTTACTTCACATAACACAACTTACTCAATATCTGCATTCAGACAATTTTAAAAAACATGAAAAAGCACTGTCCCTAAGATGGAGCCCCATGGAACTCCACAAGTGACAGATCACCAACCTGATGTCACCTCATTCATTGTGGCCCTTTGTGCCTGACCTAGCCTTTGAGCTAGCTGCTCACCCATCACATGATGTGTTTATCCAGCCAGCTGCTGGACGTTTTGTCCAGAAGGATACTGTGAGACAGAGGCAAAAACTTTCCAAAAGATTACATCAACTTGCTCCACTTGGTCATCTGGGCAGGTTACTTTGTAAAAGAAAATTAAGTTTGGCAAACAGATCTTTCCCCTCTTGAACTCACGCTGGTTGTGACTGCATTGTCCTTAAGATGTTTTTCAATAACTCCCATATCAAGTACTGACGTGAGACTGACAGGCCTGTACTTACCAGTCCTTCTCATCTTTCTTGAAAATTGGTTAAATGACTTCTTAGTTTGCATTCAATTACTGCTTGATTGATTACCATTTAATTTCCATTCAATCACTGATTAATCTGTTCACCATGCAATCACTGAAAAGTCTTTTAGTTAACATTATAACCATTACTTCTCTTAGTTCACCTGCCACATGGCATTTTGTACACATGACAATATGAACAACTTTACCAAATTAAGTTCAATTATAAGTTATTAAAATTTAGAAAAATAAAAAAAGGAAGCCAGGTAGAGATGTCCAGTTTTAAGCCCAAAAGACACTATGTCACCTGTCCCACATATGCAGAAAAATAACCTATCGTCAGCTTAAAATAAAAACACATGATACACAAATTTTCAACACTTCAATGAAATTTCATTGAAGATGACAGAATTATTGACCTAGTTATGAAAGTGCTATACAAAAAAGGGAGTTTAAAAATGTTCCAGAAACATTTTAACAAAGTACATATTCTCAGAACAGTTACTGCTGTTCCACAATCTCAACCCAAAGGAAACTAGATGGTCTCCTCAGAAATGAGCTGCCTATCTTGCCAAGGAACACTGACTTGTGTTCTCTGTGTACCCACAAAAAGGCCATTGCTGTTAAAAATGTCCATTTGGGAAAAGTCCCGTGAGTAATAGCTCAGTGGCAGAGTAAAGCTCACCTGGAATTCTACAGCCAGGGTAAAACCACTGCAAACCTCAAACAGCTTGACTTTCACAGGGAACACCCACATAGACAGTGGTGTATGGCTTACCTACATTGACAGATATCCAGGGAAAGGATAAAAAAAACAAAAAACAAAACTATGATAAATGTGTCAAAGGTACAAGTAATTTTTCCTATGAGCTTTAAATTAGCTTGTTCAGACCAGTAAATTTTAAATAGATTCATTTCAGCTCCCGAAACTGAAAACTGCTGACAAAGCCTTGAACAACTTGCAGTACTTGTTCACTAAATATGGAAGAAATCTTATATATCTCAATTCTTAGTTTCTCATTATAAGGAAGTAAATAGGCAATATGAAAACCATACTCTGGCACCAAATAACCATGGGATGACTGTCATACAGTAAAATACAAGCAACAGCCTCTTAAAAAACCAGGCATAGTCATGGATAGGATATAATGTGATAGATATAAGTTCAGTCTGCCAACAATACACTAATAAATTGCAGATTATCCCAGGTCACAAATTGTCCCATCTTATCCAAGAGCCTACTAACCGAATGTTTAAACATGCTTAAAACATGCTTCGTAGTATAAAAAACCCTGCTTTTTTATATTCTGAGTTTTGGGGGGCTTTTTCATACTAACAAAACCAAACATAACAATAAACAAACATAGCATAAAACCAAATCTCAATTTTTAAACTGTCAAAACCACAATCCTACAAAATAAATTAAGAAAAATAAAATTTATCAACTGAAGAACCCTCTGTTCTCTGTGATGCAAAGTATTTTCTGTTAGTTACATTAATAAGCATGAGAGGACTGAGACATTATACCTGGACACTTCCTGTTTTGTTTCTCAGAATATAGCCAGAGAAACTTTCCAGGATACACCTGGATTCAAGCACATGGTCTCTTGCCTGCCCTCAAGACAACAACTTTCTTGGTTGTGTCTTTTTCACTGTAAGCTAGAAAGTTTCCTGTGAAACAGAAGCATTTGGTTTGCTTAAGGTCTGGGCTATGTGACAGCAGGGGACAATAACCAGACCAGCAGGACACTGGCAAGATCTGGAGCAGGTTCTTGGCCAAGGGGGCAGCCACTGGGCATCCAGCTGCCTCCAGACTTCACCCCAGGAGGCAAGTCCAGGATCAGGGATCTCACACAGCTTTCCAAACCCCAAGTACAGCCTCATGGATATTATGTACCTCTGCAAGCACCCTCAGCACAGGTAGCTGACGTTTTTAAAAGGAGAAAACAGATGGATAGGTAGATTACTAAGGTTTTATTTTTCTCCCCACAAACAGAATCTGATTGACTTGAATTATATTTACTCATTCATTCTGATTGCAGAATTACTTCAGCCACCTGGCTTTGATGCACTCATGCATCTCCTGTTAGTTCTCTTTCTAAAAATGATTTTTGTTTGCTCCTAAGTTTTTTTTGCACCAGGAACACCCTTTCTATTATTTTTTTCCCAATACATTCCAGATTGAGGTCATGTCACACAATAAAGATTATATTCACTGGAGGCAGAACATGATGTATGTAAAGTTAAGTTATGCCAGCTACTAAATACAACCTCTTTTAAAGAGGATTTAAATAACATTTTTTTTCTAATCAATTAATCCAGGGATCATAAAGGTAAACTGTTCACCTTATTGTTGGTAGAAGATGTTTTCTGTATGCTAAAACTCAATTCACAATGAAGTTACCTCTTCTCAATTAAGTGCAGTTAGAAAAACTCTACTCTATATCCTGCTACCTGCTGTTAACAAAAAGATGTTGTGGATGTAAAGTCAAACACAACGCCTGTGCTATCTGGAGTCTTAAATAGACCCGAATTACATTAAACAAAAATTAACAAGGTGCCCAGCTCTTAAAAGGTTCATTCTCTTGAACTGACCAGAGAGTTCTATTCTGAATTAGTAAGTAGCTATCACAACAACATAAGATGTTCCCAAAAACTCTTAATCACACAAAAAAGCCCACAAAGAACCACATCATAATCCTCCTTGCCCCTAAATAAGGCTATTTAATTATTTACCTCAAGACCAGACAGTATTTGCTGCTTAAGTCCTTTTAGCTTTCAGTTAGTCATGCTCCTACACAACTTCTGCCTTTGAATGTCTATTCTTAACACAATTCACAAATAGAGACCAATTTATTAACTAAGAAATCAGAAAACATTCTGAAAAGGAGGAAAAAAGAAGGCAATGAAGAACACACTGGATATGAGACTAGATCTGTGGTAACATCCATTATGCCTACAGAAGAGGCAGATGTTCAGTTGTCTGAGTTGTCATGTGCTACACTTCACGCACATCCCATGACGGCACTTCTGGAGATGCCAAGGGCGGCTGTGTGTGAGGGAGCTGAGCAGCACAAGCAGAGCAGAGTTAGCTACACCAGACAGAATTCAGGAGCAGAGTACAGGCAGTGAGTCTGGACCAGCTGCTGCAACTCACACAGACAGACCTGACCCAGACTGGCCAAGCCTCAGAGCACAGCCTCTCCCAAAATGCCTCCCTGCCCCTCACACATTCTTGCACCTCAATCCCTTCATGGCCATCTATGTAGGGTTGACACTTGGGCATCCAAAGATAAATCTAACTTTGTTTTTAAGACATGATAATTGCAAAGCAGAGTCATGCCATATGACCTAGCTAAAAGTTGGTCAGACAAGTGTTTTTCCTCCTGAAAAATGCAGGGTATTGCTACCCAACACAAAGAAATCAGAGCTGCATCATGTCAAAATTAAAATAACTACTACCATATAATTGTAGCAGCAATTAAAAAAAAATAGGGACTTACGGGATCTTGTGTTTGGCCTAAGTAAATGCTTTACAATAGCACTGTGCTCACAAATGGCTTCTATTTTAAAATATCAAGTTACTTGTCAATAGCTACTACATAGCACAGCACGCTGCCAACTCAGACACCTTGTATGACACCTGTCTGTCAATCTCACAGAAAGACACTCTTGCTCTGAAAGGAAACAGAGACACCTAAGCTGAGTATAGATGTGAATTTCTCATCTAGTTGATGCCAGCTAGAAAGTCCTCCATTAAAGGAGTATTTTTAATCACCGCTAACAATTAAAGAGACCAGTACAGTTTTTTTCAACAACAAATAAAAAAATCAAGGTTAAATTACAAAGGATAAACATGAGACCAAGTTATCTAGTTTATTTACCAAGCATAGAAGGCTTTAATTTGCATGGTCATGCTTTCAGATGAAAGATGGAAGCATAAAACACAACTTTAATTAGAAAAATAATTATGTCCAAAACACAAAGGACATTGTTGATGTAACTGGGTTATTACTTTCTAAGGCAGGTTTGCAAAACAGCACTTTTGTACTCTGACACTGACGTCAGACCCTCTTCACTACTAATACAGACTCAATCAATTTATCCATTAAATGAAGTTAAATCGTATAGGGGAAAAACCGGAAAGAAAGATATTACCAAAAAAAAGCATTTCCTGGGTTTTTTTCTAAATGTACAACAGTCTCTGTAGGCAAGAAGTGGACGTTTCAGCACATTATTCAGTGGGAGAAGAAATGAAAAGGTTCTTGATGTATGTCAAAAAGCTACACCACCAAAAACAAAAAAATTGATTCAGTAACCATTTAAAGACTTGGCCAAAACTTTGAGAAATATTACCAAGCAGGTAAGCAGCCTAGAATTTTTTCCCTGAAGAGGCATAATTCACCATCTTAGATACAGTGACTTCTTCGATATAATTTGTGGTGTCAATTTTGAGATAGGATTGTCACAGCAAAGGTTAGTAGTTACTGTAAAAAAACCATCATGCATATATAAAAGGATCTTTGAGTATTATCAGTTATCATGAATTCTATTTCTGGTATTTAACAGGAATTAGTTTAATCGCTAAAACCAAACAAACAAGTGAACAGGAGGCTCATGGCAGGTATAGGCTTTAAGGAAGTCCCCTGACCTCTTCTTCTTTGTATGTGTGGGAAACTAAGGCATGCAACAATTGTATTTTAAGACAGCCAAGGACATTCATAGCCGACTACATTCTAAGCACACATCTCCACCATTTTAAGGATTTCAGTGTGCATCTTCTTGCAGAAGTGTGGCATTGGAACTGCTCACAGATGCTACAGACAGAGACCATTTCAACAGGCCAACAAATATCTACTAATTTTTGGAATTCTGTATGTTGATTTTTTATAATTTTATGAGCAGACATAACTAAAGTAAAATACATTATCTTTTCTTAGAAAGCTACAGATATATGCCTCAGCAGAAGTTGTTCTGTACTCTGCCCATAGAACTCTGTGGTTCATAGAATGCCTTGGAAAAAACTCCACTGAATATGCACTGCTGATTACTTTAATCTGTGATGGATTTAAAAAGAACTCTACACATCTGCCTTGGTATCTGCTTTCACTGCAACCGAGCAATACAATTATAAAGACATATTCAGACAATTTAATGACAAAATCACAATATTTTTAAAGGAAATCTTTTCAGTTATACAGTTTTTGTTTTTTTTATTGCTCAGAACAAACACAAGAAGTGGTCCTCTGCATGTCTGCTAGCTACACACATGTTGCTCCTCAATTAACATAGTTTTAAGAGAAGACCAGGTTTAATCCTTCTTTAAGTGGAAAGACTGATTGAAGCAAGGACATATGAATATACTGCAGTGGGAGCAGTGTTCACAGAAACTACTTCTCTACTAGACAGGCAAAATTACAGCATCCACACGGCGAGTTAAGAGTATATACTTACCAAGTACTACCAAAGTTACCAAAAAAACTAATAACAACCTGTTTTCTCATGGATATATTTGCTAGAAATGCATTTCTTTGCATAATTTTTCTTTGCAAAGCATTATTAAGTTGCAAGTGTATTTTTAAAACAACAAATACATATATAGTTAAGTCATTGGGTGATTTGTGGCCACTAACATGCTTGTACTGCTCTGTATTTCCCCGAATGTTCAGTCTTCATTTGGAGTTTTTGTTTTATTTTGCAAACTAAGAAGCAGAAAGAACTTCCCTGAATGCCAAATTAATTAAAGGTAGCCAGCCTCCTTTGGAATTTCTAGTTACAAACAGAAACAGTGAAAAACTGACAGGTATGATTCCTGTCCGAAAAGCCCTCCACAACACCATTACCCAATGCTCTACACAAAAATGCATTAAAGTAATAATTGAAGATCTTGAACCTCTACTCCATTTATATATATTTTTTTAAAACAGGCATTGAAATGCCATTTGGAGAAAACAAATTATGCAGTATCCATTAGTGCCCTTAGAAAGTTATTCTGATGATTAAGTCATCTAAGTCTGAAAAATATGCCCCTTCATTTCCTTACAGTTCACAAGCACTTTCTCATCCCACCTCTGTCCCTTAACTTTTTCCCCCTCTTCCTCAGAGAACATTTTTTCTACCTCCTCACTTTTAAAAAGGCAAGATACTGGAAGAAGTACAAATAAGCATCTGTAGAGTGTGTATTTTGGGGAACTAATGTATCACTAGCCTTTTACTAACCTTTTACTAGCCTTTTACATTATGAATGAGATTCCAAGTAAAGAAATACAACACACTGCTTTTTTTAAAAATAAATTAACCAAGGCTTTGTAGTATTTTCCCTATTTCACAATTTACCTTGACATTTTTGCCCTGAATGCATTCAATATGTTTTGGGTTTTTTAAAAATTACTAAATATTCTGTTGTTCTTGTCTATGTATTTAGCTTCTGTAGGATGATTGAACCGGTACAGCTCAAATCTCAAAAGAAATAAAAATACTAGAGTGACAGAGGTGCAGAACATGGGAAAAGTGACCCCCAAACTACTAGGCATATTCCTCAAGATACTTGCACTAGTATGCTGCTGATAACACTGAAACTAATTTCAGAATTGTGCGCAATTTTTATCTTTCTGTTGGTATTTCAAACAAACAAAATAATTGCCGTCAAGGTGTGTCAAGCTACACAATTCTCAGTCTCTAGTGCTTTTCCTTTTGTGCTGTCTCTGTTCTTCCTGTCGTGCACTGTGAAGCAGGAATGTTAAATCCTGGGGACTACTGGGGTAGGAGCCAAAAACTGGAAAACAAAACAGAAAGAAGAAGGCAAGCAGCCCTTTCACACTGTGTTCCCCTCTTCATGCAGTGATGGTGAAAAACAGCTGTTGAAAGAGAAATAGGTTTTTCTTGCTACAGAGTCCTTTTATACTTATGTTCCTACAACTTTTGTCAATAGAGGACCCTGTGCTTTCTGCTTCTGCTCCATGTTGTCCAGGTCTCCACACTAGCCCAGCAGTCTTCAGACATTTCTCTTATCTACTTCTTGCTTTCCCTTCTTTCTCAAGAATATTTGTACTTCTCCCCTCAACTGAACACATGTGGCAAGGAAAAATGATCAACTAAGTATTAAATTCTGCACTGGTCAAAATAGGATCTACTTATAGCAGGTGTGAAATAAAATCTTATTGCTGCAAGATGGCACAGCAATGAAGTTACATTCTTTTCCCCATTGTGGGCACTTCAATTTGGCCATCACATTACCTGGCAATATTTGCTTGCCCACGCTGAATGAACACTTTTGAGTACAAAGATCTAGCTCTGGAGAATTTGTTTAGTAGGGAGGAAAGGGAAGAAATGAGATTATTTGTAAGAAAATATATTTGAAAACAGTATCAGCAATTGTGATACAAATCAGAGGCGTACTGTCTCCAAGCAATCTCTGTTGTATTATTTTAGTTAGCTACCTGCTTGCCAACAGATAAGGAAGGGAAATGAAATACACACACATCATACTTCCCTCTAGTTCCCAACCTTCTGACCTAAGCAGAAACCCGAAGTGAAGTTTAAAAAATAAATGTTTTGATCATAGTATTTCTCATGCCAAAACAATCACAAGGCATTGAGTACTTCTGCTGATAACTTGAAAAGTCCTGAATAACAAACGTGAAGTATAATATTTGTGCTGCCTCACTATGAAAAGAATTCTGCTTCCACACAGAGCAAGAATCTCAATAAATATAAGGATGAAGACTCAAGTGTTTCTCACATCATTCAAAACCATTTACCCACTTGAAACAGGGATACACAAGATCCTTTTACTCAAGGTCAACTACAGGTTTTTCAGACAGCCAACATAACAGGCAGGTTTTGCTAACCATAAGCAACTATCATGGAAAATAGCAACTATCATGGCTCTTTGTATCAGGAAGGACTACCAGGTTCCTTGAAGACCCAAACCAGACACAGCACAGTAAATTACAAGGCTTAGCTCCTGATGGACTTTAGATCAGATGCTTTCAAGTTTAAGCCTGGAAAATAAACACTTCTCCAGAATCTTCTACACTACTCTCACCATCTGGTGTCTCACTCTACTCTTCTGACAAAGTTATTTCTCTTGGCAACTATTTAGTTCCTTAGACCACAAGGTAAATATATATTCAGAAGCATCATCCTGGCTCCAACTATTATTATGGAGAAACAAGACAAACCATAAGAATTTCCTAATACACAAATCCACTACTTTTACTGGTACTGCCATGGTCAGCACATGCTTCCCTTTCAAAACACAGCAGTCTCACTTAACACAGTGGAACTTGTCCCATGCCCTCATTGCAGCAATGTAGAGACAGAAACCACTGAGTAGTACAACAGCTTCATTTTCTCTCGAGAACTACTGCGGCATAAGACCACAAAACCAGCATTAGACAAGTTTTGAAAAGACAAATACAGACCAAACTCTAGCACACTGCCTTTTACAAAAGAAGTACAGTGAGAGATTTTTCACCTTTGAGAGATGATGCACTATTTTCTTTAGTTCTATGGAGATGCTTTCCCCTATCTCCAGTTACCTCAAACTCCTAAGAAGCTTTGCAGACACTTTTGAAAAAGACATTATAGTATCTTTGAAATACACAGCTGGTATTTACAACTGGTAAACATCTTCATACTGGCATTCACAAAATGCAGTTTGCTTTAACACAGTCTACACATTACAGAACTGCTGTGAAACTGCATTATTGTGACAAGTTAAGCTGTAAAATTCAGTGGAAGCCTCTCCATCACAGGAAAAAAAGAAAGGTGTTTCCTGTCTCCACACTTGTCTTAATTCTGTCTGGTTTAGTTCACTTGTTTTGAGTTATTTATTAGCATAATAGTATTTCGTTTGTTCATCCCAGTAATTTAACTTTTCCAGTTCTGTTGCTGAGTCATTAAAAGTTTTGCTGGAGGGTACAATTGAATCTGCATGTGTAATTGACTTAAATAAAAAAACTCAAATGAAAGAAGCAAGTTAAAAAGTTTCTGTTTTGAACAAGGTCCCATCTCCCTCAATGCCACATAACTATTCTTTTTCTTTTTCAGTGTGTGGGTGGGGTGGGAGACATTTTCCTTGTATCTACTGACAAAGATTCGTTCTGTATATTTGGGAAACAAAAACCCAAAAGCCACACATCAATTCCTGTGACTGGGATAACAGTTTTTATCTGAAAGTTAAGATTAAGGTGTAAGAAGTATGCACTTTGATAAAAGTTGTATTTGCTCTTGAACATGTTTTTCCTTCTCAAATAAAAGGACTGTTAAAATGGTGTCAAACTTTAAATCTGTAGCTTTGATTTCACCAGCAACTTCTAAAAAGAGGACAAGATATAATTACTAAATTAAGTATTTAAGTACAGCCTACAAACTTCTCCCAACCCAAAATGTCCCCCTCATTTTTCCTACTCCTCACATTCCTACTCCTCACAAAAAAATACAGAGTATTCTACAATTTGACTATCAAGGTAAAATTGACCTTTCCCTCTGCACTTTACAGCAAATCAACTAACATACCCAATAAAAGGAACATGTTCTCCTTAGCTTTCACCTTCAGCGCTCAGGTCGAGAGGCAAAAAAAAAAAANAATTAGAAACTCATTCATTCTAGCATCAAGCTTCATTAAATCTTGCCTGAACAGTTTAACATGATCATAGCTTTTTCACCCAGCTCCTATGGAGGACAATAGTGCCTGTGTAGCACAGTCCGTGGAAGTGAACATGGTCCTGGACATGCAATTTCCTCAGATCATTTTGGCCTGATCAGAAAACATCCAGGAATCACCACATCTGTTGCTCCATTTGTTCTGGGCAGTGACTTACAATCAGCTTGTATTACAGACTGCATCTAGGAGGTATGAAAGTACAAGGGAAACCAAACAAAGATCTGTACACAACTTGTTAAAAAAATACCTACTGCATTTGTCAAAAGACTGGAAAACATAACTAAAATAACCAAAATTTCCTCATTACAGTAACTTGATGAGCATCATACAGTCAGTAACAGCACCCTGACTGTCAAGGTGCACTCGCTTCCTAAGCAGGTTTGATTCTTTTTCTCTGGAGAAATAAGGAGTGATGGCTCACATGCTAGATTCAGCACGCAGGCCAGATATGATTGTGGTCTTTTCACACGGAATAATCAGTCACTGCCCCAAAACCCTCTTTGTCTGCCACTCAGACACAGATCATTTGGTTTAAGGTATTCATTATTCAGTCTCTCCCTCAAACAAACGCCCCCTCTCTCCCAGACATGCAGCCCAAACTGTGGCTTTTGAATCCCTATCCACAGCTAGGTAATTAATGAAGCCTATTGTATTCTCATCAGTAGGGTTATCCTCAGCTCATTCATAGAACTTCCCATGGAAATAGATCAGATTGCTGCACCTTAGAAATGAAATATTTAACATCAGTTTCTCTAGAAAACATCTGTCACAGTAAGCATAATCATTTTAGAAACATCAGTGCAAATAATCCTTTGAATGAGCACACTTTTAATAATAAATTCTTTTCCTATACCATTGCATCTTTAAGGATTTTGTGTACCTACACTAAAAAAATCAGCTCAAATTGACTTCTTTCGTGCTCTTTACCTGGTGACAATGTCTGAACTGTACCAAACAATATTATGAATCCTCCAGAAAATACACTACCAAGACTCTTAAAAGCAACAGAGACACTGGCAAGTCTTCAGTCACTGATTTATCTATGTACTAAAAGACATAAGGATGTATTTCAGTCTAAGGGTCAAAATTAAAATAAAAAAATATATAGCCCTAGGAAGAATAACAGGCATACAGGTTCATCTAAATACTGTGCTACCCTTTCAATTTGCTCATCCTTAACCCTTCAGCCATCCTGGGCTGGGAAGCTGCCCTCATTCTTTTCTCCAGGCCCTTGTTGCTAGGGCTGCAGCTGCACAGCTCATTGCTGCTGAAGCACATGTCTCTAGAGGCGGACACAAAGGGTTTCATTATCTGCTCCTCCCAGCCGCCAGATAAGAGCGTTCCCCCCTCTCCCCCCACCAGCAAGCAGGCAGGCAAGCCTTCGCCAGACGTGACCAGTGACATGAGGAGCTGCAGAGGGCACAGAGCCCCGGCTCAGCTCCCTGCCACCAGCAGCCACGCAGGGACACCCTGCGGGAGATGCTCATTGATGGCACAGTCTGGACTCGCGACTTAATGGGGAGCTCACACTGCAGTTCATCTTCACAACTACTGAGATGAGACCTCTATATCTGAAACTCGTGAGAACAGCCTCCTAATAAAACCCAGTCTTCCAGAAAGAGCTATGTTTAAGAGATGTCGCCTTCTTTGGGGCGTTCAGATTGAAGACAGAAAAGGACTCAATGACCAAATCAGCATACTGTGTTGTGGGTCTAAAGCACTGTTCATTCACACTGAACAACCATCCCATGGTTTAATTTAAATCTTTACTGGCATTAAGAGCTAGATTGATTCTGTACATTGTGAAGGACAGGGCTACAGGCAGTGTTTCCACTCAGAAAATGGAGCTAAATAAATGAATTTAGAAATACTTAAAAATTAATTATTTCTTGGATGGTTTTTGGTATCTTCTTGCTTGTAAATGCCAGAATATTGTCAGCAATTTCCTAAAAAGAAGTTGTTTAGCATTTCTGATTCCAGAAGAAAGAAAACTATTAATTGTCTTCATTTTTGATTTCTCTCTCTCTCAGAGCAAAAATTCACTGCTGAAGAGCAGAAAATTATTAGAGAAGAGAAAGACATTAACTCTTCATGAGAACCCAGAGTATCAACACACAAAAATTCATAAAATATGTTTTTGTGGCTATGTACAAGAAGTTGACAATGCACACAGAATATGTATTTAATGTACACCTTACACATACACTTTAATGAAGTGATTATCGTTTCTACATTCATAGCAGATGCAGAGACTAAATAGAGTACAAAAGCATTCCCACACAGGGTATCAGATTATCAGCAAAAGGTGGAAAGGAAATTACAGTTAATTTAGACCTTTACTAAAGGCCAAACTAGTTTTTCATTTAATATCATCAAATCAGCAGTCATGTACCTGAAGGTTTGTCTCTTTACACCAGTGGACAGTGGAGGAAACATCTAGGATCTGTGCCATTTCAGAGGAAACCAAAGTCTCCACAGAAGGCAGTATGAATTCCATTGTTTCTTGCCCGTAAGATTACCAGAGCAGGCTGGCAAGGTTGTGCACTTACTGCACTCCTTGGTAGCCAGGTTCCAGATACAGTCTGAAACCAAAAGGCTGGTACCTGTCCTGTGATCTGACAATTGTGACCTAGGATTGGAAGGGCCATGGGCAGAAGCATGTTGTTTTAACTCTGTGTTAGCAAAGGACAGCTCAGTCTACTTCATGGTAACTTTTTCAGAAATGGGTTAGATCTTCCCTCATGTGTTTCCCCTTGGCAGTTCTACTGAGGTCTTTAAGCCTCATGATTATTTCTGAAGAAAACAGAGTTGAGCAAATCTCACGTCTTTCAACAAAATAGAAGTTCACATTTTGAAAAAGGTAGCTCAATTACAATTAATCTAAGTTCCGTGTAAAGCATCTAATCCTGAAGAATACAACTGATATTATTCAAGGACCCTGAGTGAAATACTTCCAGTACAACAGAAGTTTTTTTTTTTCCTTAACCTACAATTGTGGACTTTCTTCCATCATGTGAATATATCATGTTTAAAGCAGGAACAAAATAAGATCAAGAAATGGTACAGGTACCATTGTTTACTTGGAAACATATGTATTTCAGTATTTGATTCCATGTGCTCATTCATCTAGCCTTATCTCATATCTGTCTCCTCCTCCTGCTCCATAGCTTTGTAACTGGATTTTAGAACAACTAGTATAAAGAACTTTAACTTCCATGTTAAAGACATACATCAACTAGAGTCCAAGGAAAAAAAACAAAATCAGCACGAACAATACACGTATTTTACATTAGGCAGCCCAGGAGGCAGAAGTAATTAGAAAAATAGAGAGGGATAGGACAGCAGCAGTAGAATAACACACAGTGATGCTGAAATAACCGCAGTTCTTGAACATGCAATGTAGTGAATAATACTGACGTCTGTCAAAAGAGAGTGAATCTTCTTTTTACGTCACTAGTACATCCATCATTGAACATCTGAAAATAACTAGCAGGTGTGTAAATTTTTAGATAGCTAGATAGATACCTCAAACATTTCAACTGCTCTAGTGAGACGTGCACAAACCTACCACTCTAAAAAAAAAAAAAGCTGATTTAACTTGCTTTGTAATATTCTGATATCCTAGACAGCTGCAAAATTTAGACAGCTGGTAACACCAGTAATAACAGTCAGTGCATAGAAGTTGTCATCTTTGACAAATACGGTATTAGTATTTTGATGGAAAAAGACACAGTGCTTAGGATTTTTGCAAAAATTCTGAAAACAATAGTCTAAAATACATTCTTTCACTTCTTGATGAATGTATTTTACTGTAACAGTGAAAATGCAGTTCATCAAAAATTAAGTACTCTTTAAGTGTATCAATACTAATAGCACAACAGTGAGATAGTGAAAAATCTATTAGAAGCTCTTTAAAGAAGTTACTGCTCTTAGTTTGCTCTTAGTTTGACTTCTGTTCCTTTTGTAGTTTCATGTTAATAGTAACTGTGTTAGTAAGCACACCCTCAGAACATCGTAAGTTTCTGCAAAACAAGGTATCATTTCTGGATATATGTGAAACTTGCTTCTAGAGGATTCTCAGCTATATAATAAAAAAAAAAAAAAGGCAGCGAACAAACAAAAAACCACTTCCATGCTTGAGCCCAACCTGAACTACCAAATTAGCAATAGCTGCAGTGCTACTCTATTGTAAAGCTTCCGGTGAGTAAATGCTATGTGACTTCTTTAAACACATAGGGAAATGAAAGCACATGAACCTTTAGAGATGTGCTTTTGTAACAGTTTGTTTTAGGGATATAGAACAGAGTTTTCTGCTATGAGATTTTATACTAGTGAATTAGATGTCTATTTACAAGGGGTTACTAGTCACAGCAAACCAATATGTATAGGATCAATATACAGGTTAACAAAGAGTATCCCTGAGTGTCCAATAATACCTTAAAGATCCCTTTTAGCCCAAACCATTCTGTAATTTGTAACACATATTCACTGTAAATGAATTGGCAAAATCGTTCTCTAGACTGGGTTATGTGAAGGTATATAAAATTTTGACAGTAAGTTGCATTTTGCTTCCATAGCAATTCTGTTAACAATGAGAAATTTCAGCAAACTTCCATGAATTTGTTTTCATTACAACAAACAAATCAAGTAGTAACACCTATATACAAACTAGTCTGGGGATTTGCACTTTAAAATCACTGGGGACCAGAGATTCATGTCACTGTGTGGCTTTTCATTTACTCGTTAAGTTACAGGCCATTAACAGGCAGAAAACATTCAATACAGCAGTCTCTTGTGGTTTCTCAAGTTAAGGCCCTTATGTTAGAAGCATCTCAAAACTCAGATGGAAAGTTAGGTTGTTAGATTGTCAGAAGTACCAAGTACCCAGCAGTTTCCAATCAATGCCTCACAGATTTTTTGAAATGCAGATGCTACTCAACTACAGATTTATCTTGCTACTTTACAAATCAAACAATTCCTCTGGCCTTCCTGCCTGCCAGTAATTAATTACAATGCTTCTCTGTGCCTCCCATCCCTCCACTGACTAAGGTAATTTTTATACATATATATATGTTATAGCAAGTAACTATCACCTTCTTTAAGAGGAGGTATTTCACTCTTCCTCTGTACCACAGCAAAAGCATCTTTCCCACAATACTAGCACTAGCTTGGATAGACTACTCTTAAAAAGAGCGCTAGGGTAGCCTAACTATTCTAAGTTTCTAATTCACTCGTATTAACTAAAAAGCAAACAAAAACCCACTGAAGCCACTGAAACTCCCTACTATTTTCCTGCCTGAGGCAATTCAAAAGCAGCATTCCTCTTCCGCCTGTCAATGGGATTTAAAGAAGTTGCAGCTGGAGGCCATCCACTCTTACAGGTCTTCCAACAGTGCACCAACGAGTGCATGTGCCCAGGATGTACAAATGCAGCTCAGCCTCTGAACATGAGTCACACTTAAGGCCCAACATGACTGACAAAGCAACTGTTGACAAATACTTGGAAGTCTAATAAACCAGCCTCAAATGGAAGGTCAGTCATGCATAACACAGAGAGAGGCAGATCTAATATGCAACAGGAATAATGGCAATACTGGCCTACTTACCCTTCCTCCCCAATTTACTCAGTAGCAGAAAGCATTCCTGGTAGGATTAATAACTGGGAATGAAGAAAGACTAGAAGGATTAAAGACTGATATACATTACAATGCAGAGAAAAACCTAAAGACAAGACGTGTTTTCTTTTGAATTGCCTTGGTCAGAAGAAGAAATTGGATTCTTGAAAAATCTACAGGCACTGCTTCATACTAAAGTGGACAGGAGCAGCAAGATACTGCTTTACTCGTATTTTAAAAGGAAAATTATGTAACTAAGTGATGTCTTATGGTAAGCCTAATATGATTTAAATGAAGCATATTCCAAGAAACTATATCAGTGTCTTCTGGACACAAGGCAGAACCCAAACAGCCCAGCCAAACAATTCTGTACATGAGTAGACATGCAAACTAGGTCTCTGTGCAAAGACAGAAAGAAAGCAAGAAAAAAATCTGCATGCCCAAAGCAAAATGTTACTAAAATTTTCTAGACAGTATTCTGAATCTATGTGCCAAAACTCTGAACAAGTGCACATTGGAACATTTCACTCCTTCAAAGGACACAGGTTAAAGCGCTTTTCCTAGTAAGGAAGCACACAGCAAGCATCACATAATGTTAAGAATAAAGCTAGAATATGATCCATTCTATGTCCTTCAGTGTGCTGTACCAACTGTTGGTCTGCAAGACAGACTGCAAGACTATTTTGTGTGGTAACGGTAACTTAAAAATTAAATTCTGCAATTAGCACAAGTCTGTTCATTACTTGCTCTCTCTTTCTTTATACTAGATCATTCATACAGGAGAGAATAGGATCTTTTTCTGTCCTTTCAAGAAAATGGACAGCTGCACGATTAGAAGCTCCACCCAGAATTCAAGAACATTTAGATACGTTAATGGAACAAACAGATCTCCCCTGCTTGTCTTCACTTTCTGCCAGTTCTTAGATTTCACAGGAACTTTTCTCTGCCTCTGAGCTACCTAACTTACTAGGTTTTAAGTACGTCAAATAACTTCATGCTGCAGAATAGGAGTCTTTAATTACTTCATACCTATAGCAACTTAATTTGACTGTGTAACACCGACGTATTGTCTGGCAGCTTTAGTGAATGGCCAGCATCACATACACAAATCTCATGTACAGAAGACAAACAGTAAGCACTACACATTGCAAGGACTATTAACACTCAGCCCAGGCTCTCCCAGGAAACACAATGACAATGTTCAAGTATACCTAGGACATTTGTCCTTGGCATTCTCTCTGCAAGAGAGCACTTTGTCCCAAACATTGTCCCAAATTGAATAGACTTTGGGGCATTTTCTGTGGAGATGTGATTATTAAAGGTGAAAAAAGCCAGAATTATCTTCTTATGCTTCTTGGGCTTTGTGCCATAACTACAACGTGGCAGATTTTCTTTTTCCAGTAAAAAAATCACTTCTTTAAAAAAAAAAAANAACAAGTTTTTCAGGAAGTATTATTTCTTATAACATAAAAAATACAGAAGTACATAAGATGAGCCAATTTAAGAAAAAGGTTATAGCATACAACTTCCAGAAAGGTAAAAAAAGTCTTTTAGAAGATAATTACTTGATCTGTAATATAAAGTGGATTCTATAGCAAATTAGAAATCTAAGTATAAAACTTTAAAAATTAAGATCTTTCAGGTGTACAATCAGTATTTCAAATTACAGAAACTGGACATTATGCATGTATTTACCAGCATAATTCCTTTGTGGGTCTTGTGCATTCCCTCTCTACCCCTTTATAGCACAGGGGAGAACAAATCAGTTTAAGTATCTAATTTAGACATCAACCAATATTCCCTACACACTTATCTATCCTACTTTTTGTTTACTATTCTCTTCATACAGACAGGTATAATGCAATTCTGTTTCCATGACTGCAATTCTCTTACTGACAGACTTTGATTCCTAGCTTTCCTCGGTCTAAAAGTTTCCAATGCCACAAAGTTTCAGTGCATTTGTGCCTCATGTTCCACATACTGTGAGAAAAGTGAGAGCAAAAGGACGGTGGACTTTCACATTAATATAATTCAGCTGGATCACCTATGTTCTATCTTGAAATGCAAATAAAATGTTTCAGGGAAATAAACCATTTCTGAAAACTTACACGAGGAGCTGGATCAGTCACGTAATTCAGCTGCACCCCAGTGATCTGGCCCAAGTTTAACAATGGATTAAGTGGAGGACAGTCAGATACAAATATAGATAGTAAAAAGAGTCACCATTAATGAAAATGTGTTGCACTAATGGGCATCTGAAATTGAGTAACAGAAGGTCAGTTTTCTACATATGTTACTTTAGTTATTCTATAGGATTAATTTGATGATACGAACTCAGAAGTTAATGGTAGTTAAGCTACATTGAAAAACCAAAGTCCCTCATGAAATAAAATGTTGAAATCCAACATCATATATGAGTTTTTTCCTTGGTCCTTAAACTAAAAGCACTGAATTAAATTTTGATTACATAAATGAGCTACAATTACTCTTTATGGCATTACTCCAAATTAATGAATCAATTATTAAACAGAAAATTAGAATCATAGAGAATAAATAAAGTGTGGTGGATGAAGTCTAAACATTTCCTTACACAGGCAACTAAAATCTTGCACAGAAAAGCCAGCCCATGAAACAAATTTGAAAGTCATGTATTAGAAAAGCAAGGCAACATAAAAGACATAATTGAGACTTTGAACATGTGTGGTTTTTCTATGGTGGCATCAAGATGAACAGCCCACCAACATTTTAGGGTTTTTTTTTCAGATTTTCCAAGTTTTCTCTAAACAGTTGGAAAGCTGGAAAGTATATGTTTAAGAGTATCATGAGGCAGGATGAGGAATATACTAACTATGAAGAAGAGCCACAAGCCAAAATTTTTCTGCTTCACATGATTGGAAGTACATCCACAAAGCACACGGTCAGAGTCATGTGACAAAAAATCCTGGCATGTGAACAAAGATGCAAGTCCACCCACACAACTGAAGTGAGGCAGGGAAAGGAAAAGATGTAGGGGTCTAGGCAAACAGGCAGCAGGAAATGGCACTGTCCATCACCATTTTATATTCTTTCAATTCCTGAACCAAAAAAACTCAAAATAAATGAAGAAAAAATATTAGGAGCGAAGGTGTTTTTTTTTCTTTTTTTTTTTTTAATCTGGAATAGGCCACATTATAAAATGTTTATGGAGATTTTACTGTCAGCAACTTCATAGCTGCTAGCAAGGCAAGTCAGGAAGGCTGTACTTCCTGATCTATGATTGAAGCTTCCTGCAGACACTCCTGAAGCTCATACAGAAAGGCCAGCCAACAGGTTGGGAACACCCACTGCACTTCACTTGTTCCTGGCACAAAAATGAAATACACATATTTTTGCACTGTGGAGTTCTCTTTGCTTCCTAACTGCTCCTGCTCCAGCGGGGATCACCACACACTGAACCACTGCTCCAGATGTTCTGTTTCTTCCCCTCTTGCCTTCCTGCACCAACTGTCATCCATCCTGTGCCCTCCTTTTGCTGCTTACAGCCCTTACTTACAGTATGGCCCTTACTTCCCTCTGGTTTTAAACATTGCTCTTCTGTTGCGGTGCATCTCAGGATACCCCAGGCTTCACCCAGACGATTCCCTGCCAGGTTTGTCAATCATTCCTCCTTTCCACATCCTGAACCCTGAGGAGTGCTGCCTGCCAACCCTGGCATTCCAGAAGGGCGTTGAGTGCTTGGCAGAATTCAAAAGATGCTTCCCACCCCTGGAAAGACATTGGGCCATCCAAGTGTCCTCTGTCCCTTAGGACCTTCCCCCTACACCTGGTTGGTGTCACCTTTGTTCCTTCTCTCCCCCTCTCCCCTGGTTTAAAGAGGCAGCCTTCCATGTCGTCGGGATTCTGTTGGAGAAGTTACTGGACTCAGAGGCCCTTGGGCCAGGAATAAAACCCTGAATCAAAATCCTCCATCAGAATCAGCTCCTTCCTTCACCCTCGCCTTGAAGCCTCTCAGTGGAAGGTAAACCTGATCTCCTGCACGCCTGGACTCGTCTCCAAGCCCTCAGCTGTAACATCCTGGTAGCCTGTGGTGCCACTGGGGTGAAAACACCCCAGTGCTACCACACAGGCAAACAGCGAGGGCCAGCCAGCACAGGCACAACCTCCTGGTAATATTGGACCGAACATCAATACTCTTCTTTTCCTGAGTCTTCTTCTTCAAATAGACACCACCACCACCTTTTACCTACCCTTATCACCTCTACACATGCTACGCAACTTCCTGTCTTCCTTCCTCTCCCTTCCATCCATCCTCACAGGAGAGGACTTCTCTGGTTGTGAATATTTATGGGGTAGGCAGTTTTTAAAAGTATTTAAAAATTACTGAAGGATGGGCTACTTACTACGACTGGGTTACTATTTCTTTCTCTCCCCCTTTTCCTGACAGAATCAGAAGGAAAGAGAGTCCTCATCTGCACAGCCCATTCTCATTCTGCAATGAAACATTTTTTTCACATGGTGGGCATGTAAAACATCTGGGGATGCCCCTGAGTCCTAGCATCAAGTAGCAGGCCAGAGGAGGGGCTGCAGGGTCAGCAACAGAGACTGCAGCTCCTGCTCCCAGTGTGGGATGCCATTTACACCTCAGTTTCTCGTGCTCCTAATACAGTCACCTTTCCACCACACGCTTCTCCAGGGTAAGTTCTCTTCCCCAGACTCTCTGTCAGAAATATTTTACAAGTAATAGTGAAATCAGAGCTAAATAGATCTGGTGATAATGGAGAGGAAGTGCACAACAAGAAGGATAAGCCCAAACATGTCTGGTACTGTCAGTAATACTGAAAACACTTCAGAGTTGTCAAAGGAATATGGGGGAAGGGAGACAGAATGAAACAGAAAATATAACACTAACCAGTATTTTAAAACATAATTTTACCAGTATTTAAATAAAATTCAACATACTTTGAGTATTTTTAGGGTAAAGTATAAATTTTTACTGTTAATTGAATTTGAAAATACATGAACGGTCATCAGAAGCTGAGAGCAGGGTAAAACAGAAAGACACCTAGCTCCTGAAAAAGACATTGAGAAGAAAGCCTGCAATATGGAGAATTTTTGCAGTGTTCCACAAGTTACATCTTTTTCTGAGGAAACAGCATGTGTGAGAGCTTTTTATGTACATTTCTTAAGGTACTGATACCCTAAGAATCCTTTTCCACACAGTTCACTTGGACTTTTAGGCAGTAAAATATGAACAAAGTAAAGACAAATATTAAAGGAGAAATACAAGATTTTAAATTGCTAGGTAGAATTGAGCTCTTAAGAAATCAGCAATAGTTTCAGGGTTTAACTGTGCCATTGGTATTCATGTAATCCACAGTAATTAACCCTCCATAAAGGTGCTACAATCATTATCAATGACTAAAGTAAAATAGGAATAGATCTATCTGAGAATTTTGGTGGAGGTAAATTCAGGTAATTAAAATCACTGACCATTCCTATGGATTATTTAACACCACACCAAAGCACATGTACTTGAAGGAAAAACTAGAAAGCAGTGAATTAAAGCTGAATGGACCCTTATAATCAGAGCAAACCAGGATAAACAACACTGTATTATATGGAGTTGCCAATTAAATTACTAAAGCCATGAAAGCTATTGCAAAAAGAACACCAAAAGGATTTTGTCATCTTAGATAAAAATTGAGTCTTAGAGATCGATTTAGAAGCCTTAGTTGAAACAAATTAAGTGAAATGTGAAATAGATGTAATTAGCAAATCCATCAAGGATTTTCCTCGGTAACAAAATTGAGAAAAAAATTGTATGTGGCTGCACATACCATGAATACCAGAGTCTGTTGGAGCAACAAAACAATGCTGTCAAGAATAGTTTGTTAAATTTATTGAGCATTACAAAGTACCTGGCACTCCTATCATAACAGATATGAACATTAATATAGTTTTATTATGAGCAGAAAGAACACTTGAGTATAAGTCTGTTGGACTTCTTATCAGGGACTTACCAAGGGCTGCTTAGAGTTCATAAGAGGTACCATGAAACCCCATTCAGTCTTAGAAAGGTTAAAACATATATCATGCTTTGATGGTTTTGATACCACAATGAATATTTATAGATGTCATACATATTTGCATCAACATTTTAAGTGAAAAGTAAACTGAAAATATTGCCTACCTGAATTTCCCAACTTCTGTTACTTTCTTTAAGCAGCAAGTTATTCAGTAAAGATATCCCCAATTCTAGAGAGCAAGGAAAAATGGAAAAAATAGCATTAAGTTTAATACATTAAGTATCATACACTAATACATTAATACATTAAGTTTAATAATATTTGTAACATTAAGTTTAATAGGATCTGTTACAGCTCCTAATCCAAACTATTCACAGTGAAAAGCAATTTAACTTCAGGTTTCCGAGAAAAAAACAGCTACTAAGAGCAAGAGANAGTAAATAAGGAGTACGAGTACTAAAGCAGGATCTACTTAGTTTTGGCTGCTTCCTTTGCTAGGGTCAGACTAGGGGTGTGTGGGAATTGTATGCATATTCCAACATTATTTCTGCAAGATTAGCTAGTTAATATTTCTTAGTGATCAGATTTCAATTTACTGGTAACACCAGGTAGTTCAGGGAATAATTGCTTTGTACTAGTTCCCAATAAAGATGTGTAAATGGGCAGTTAAATGCCATGAAGTGTGTGAAGTTTAATAAACAAGCTTGTTATTGAATCATGTTCATGACATCTGTTACTGAGTTCAGCAGTTCTCAGTAAAAGGAAGGATGGATTACAAGTACTGCAGGCAATAACAGAAAGGAAATATATTCATAAGAGCTGGTTCTGAATGACAAGAATCACTGCTACTTGAGGTAGCAGCAGAATATTTAGTGCTGTTAAACCTCTATTCAGAAAAATCCAACACAAACAAGCCAGAACACCCTGATATTCACAGGGTATCCACCTGCAATGACAGTCATGAGAGCACTGATAATCAGAAATGGGTTTCAAAACAGACAGAAGATGTGAGGAAAGATGAAAATACAAACCAATCTGGTTCACACTTCAAATGTGCATATAAAAATAAAGTAAATGCGGTAGTAAATGAAATTTTGTACATTTCTTATGTTAGGGCAATGTTTTGCAGAGCAATGTTCTGCAAAACAAAGCGGAGCAGAACCTCACAAACAAAAAGCTCAACCTCCCTACTACACTTGGTTTTAATCTTCATGCTATATGGCAAGGCATCTGCTTGCTGACTTTTACTGGGGCTTTTTTTATAATTTCTCAGCCCTTCCTTGCTCACAAACTAGGGAACCGAGACTTATCTTTCTTTTATAACAGATTTTAAAAGGAAAATTTAGGAAGTTTTATCTTTACCCATTTTTTTTTCAGTTTTCAGAAAAGATTGTCAGAAAAATTATGGACTATAAAGAAAGAGCTAAGGCATACGTGAGCAGGTAAAACAGACTATNCTAAGAGCAAGAGAGTCAGGAGCTCCTGCAAGCCTTCTCCTTTGCAAAGCTATCAGAATGACTGAGCTACTTCCACTTGTGAGTGATTCCAAGGATTATGGACTGCATTGTTTACAGCAGTGCTGAAAGAGACTTCCACTGACTTGTGCAGTCTTAGGTCCTTTTAATTCTTATACCCCAGTATGTTTACGCACTGTTTAAAACATATAAATAATTTTTAAATATATATATATACACATATGTTTGACACAGTTAAATGAAGTAAATAAGGAGTACGAGTACTAAAGCAGGATCTACTTAGTTTTGGCTGCTTCCTTTGCTAGGGTCAGACTAGGGGTGTGTGGGAATTGTATGCATATTCCAACATTATTTCTGCAAGATTAGCTAGTTAATATTTCTTAGTGATCAGATTTCAATTTACTGGTAACACCAGGTAGTTCAGGGAATAATTGCTTTGTACTAGTTCCCAATAAAGATGTGTAAATGGGCAGTTAAATGCCATGAAGTGTGTGAAGTTTAATAAACAAGCTTGTTATTGAATCATGTTCATGACATCTGTTACTGAGTTCAGCAGTTCTCAGTAAAAGGAAGGATGGATTACAAGTACTGCAGGCAATAACAGAAAGGAAATATATTCATAAGAGCTGGTTCTGAATGACAAGAATCACTGCTACTTGAGGTAGCAGCAGAATATTTAGTGCTGTTAAACCTCTATTCAGAAAAATCCAACACAAACAAGCCAGAACACCCTGATATTCACAGGGTATCCACCTGCAATGACAGTCATGAGAGCACTGATAATCAGAAATGGGTTTCAAAACAGACAGAAGATGTGAGGAAAGATGAAAATACAAACCAATCTGGTTCACACTTCAAATGTGCATATAAAAATAAAGTAAATGCGGTAGTAAATGAAATTTTGTACATTTCTTATGTTAGGGCAATGTTTTGCAGAGCAATGTTCTGCAAAACAAAGCGGAGCAGAACCTCACAAACAAAAAGCTCAACCTCCCTACTACACTTGGTTTTAATCTTCATGCTATATGGCAAGGCATCTGCTTGCTGACTTTTACTGGGGCTTTTTTTATAATTTCTCAGCCCTTCCTTGCTCACAAACTAGGGAACCGAGACTTATCTTTCTTTTATAACAGATTTTAAAAGGAAAATTTAGGAAGTTTTATCTTTACCCATTTTTTTTTCAGTTTTCAGAAAAGATTGTCAGAAAAATTATGGACTATAAAGAAAGAGCTAAGGCATACGTGAGCAGGTAAAACAGACTATATATGCAGAAAAATGGTAAATAGAAAGAAAAATGTTGTGAAGGAAAAGAGGAAAGGGCTACACTTGTGCGTATAGCATTACATGTCAAGAGCTATGGAAGTCCAGTACGAAAGCAAATAAAATCCTTAAAGCCAGAAAGGCAAGCATGTCTTTTTAGAGTTCATGTCAATTTTGTAACAGAATTGCCACTGAAAGTTAGCTACGTTCTAGTTAAAGGCTCTGTGAACAGTATCTGATACATAGAAAGGAGAAACAATTAATTTAGTTGCAGTTAAACACAGACCTCCTCACTCAAATGCAATGCAACTGAAAGCAAAATGGAGAGAGATTCCTATCAGTAAATTTCACTGAGAGAAAACTGCATTATGAGGAATTAGCAAGGAGAACATATTAATAGCACACATAACATCCTAAGCATGTAGAGACCAATTCTGTATAAACAATTTAAATATGCAATAATATTTATACAAATGAGGTAACAGTAGATATAAGCATATTTATATTTACAATCTCTACACCAAATGTCTTCCTCCACACCTCTCCTTAAAGAAAACAGACTTCAAGACTTTCCTAAACTTCAGCATTAGAAACCTAGGGCCATGCTGTAAGAGCAGCAGGACAGAACAATGAAAGCCATCCTTGTACAATAACATCTTAAAAAATCAGTCACAAATGAGAATACCTGGACCAGTGTCAAGTCGTCATATCACAGCTATTCGGAACCCCAGATGTATAAAGCCTGTAGACTAAACCTACATCCTAATGGACAATTTAATCAGTAAAATAATTTCTATCAATGGTAGACTTCTGGCTTGAAAGGCTATTAAATGACAGGAGAATGGAAAAAATAGTTGTTTGCAGGTACTGCCAAGGCACACTACTTATCAAGCTGTGCCAGCTTTTAATTAGCCCTGGACAGCTTACTGCAGAGTTTCCCACATCACATTCATTAAAAAAGCCAGCTATAACAAGCATTTGTCTAAGTGGTATCATTTGTGCGAGAATTTGAAGCTGTATACTTGTCTGAAGCCTTGTTTTCAAGGCTATATTTCCAAATAATAATTACATTACTGATTTAACCAGTTACACGAAGTCACTAATCTTGCCACATAAACAGGTAATTTCACTGTCATCCTGATATTATCTGCTCAAATGATTTTTTATTTTACATAGTCCATCTCAGCTTGTAAGTCACATTAGCCTTTCATGAGAAGTTCATTATAAAACCTGTGTATGAAAACAAAGATGACGAAAATCAAATCAATAGGGTAAATAAGATATGGGTTCCCTTAGAAAAGTGAAACATATCTATTAGTAGTGTCTCTACTAAAGAGAGACACATTATTTTAGAGAACCTCAATGACAAATAAGTATATTTTAGTGGAACAGCTATAAAAGCATCAACAGAATTAGAAAATTATTATTGCTATTCCTAGGTATCAAATTTAGAGAGTAAAATCATTAGTGTAGCTCAATAACATTTTCTAGGTTCTTTTCTAATTACACAAAACAAGTTAAAATTCGATACAGAACTTGGAAACACTACAACATACAGTGTAAACTTTAAAAATGTATTCGTACTACAAAGAAAAATATTTTGTAAGCTAAAGAGCCCATGAATTTACGATACATGAACAGCTAAACAGCCTGGAAACATTCAGTCCTGTCCACTGGCAGAAAAAAAAAGTGAACTTCAGCAGTTTCACTGTTTTATCCATTAAAAAATAAAAAATCTAAAGTTTGCATTGGATTGCACTGTCTTCATTAGACCTTTTCATCCTTTTGAAAGCTATTAAAAATGGAAAAGATACTGATAATGATTAATCTTGCACCTAAGTAATTTTTATCTCTCTCTATACATACACACAGATTTACAATCCTCTTTCTATTCTCGTCAAAAGCAAAGTCACATACATATAGAAAATTACAGGCACCCCAGAGAACATATTTTATTATTTCACTATTAAGCTTGTCTGGTACAGCAATTAATTACACAGAACCATAATGAATGGAGTCAGTGAAATGTCAGTGAGTTTAAAGCTGTGCATATTTGGCATCGAAAGTGCCATAAGGCATATAACATTAAAGATAAGTTAAAAAAAAAAATTGTGAAGGTTCATTTTAGTTTCTCCCACTCCTATCAGAGGGATGGATATAAATCTCAAAATTAGAGATCCTTAGAGGACAAACTAGAGACAGAGCTTAAACTTAAGATCAGGAGAAAGATACTTCTATTCACCAACTTAGCAACTTAAAGAGGACCTGGGACAGTAGCCTACTTAAACTTACCTCTGACTGCCTTTTCCTTACCTCAAACATTGTCCTCAAGAGCCCCTTAGAAGATTGCAATGTCAAGACACTTCAACACTTTACAACCTTTGCATTTATCTTGGTTGGCCTACAGAAATCCCCCCAAGTCAGAAAAAAAATGCAAATAAATCTCCCAGAAACTAGTAGGAGTCAGACACCCAGAACACTGGTGTCTAGGCCACATTTACCTGTACTGGTATCAGGCTTTCCTATTTCATCTCTTTTTAATGAAATTCCCTGGCTCATCAGAGACACACCTCTGCTTTAGAAGATGAACACATAACACTGTATGAACACACTAGAGAGAAGACTGAAAGGCACCTTGGGATCAGAAACACAAATGCAGAAATTCAGCTACATAAAGTGAAACCTTGTATTTCACTTTAATTAGGCACACTGAACTTGGAGTATGGAGAAACTCAGAATATATTATAAAATTTGAGAGGCTAAATCTTTCTAAAATGAAAGAAAAAGCATCTGTGTGCTAATATTTCTTTCTCAGATTATTTTACTACCATAAAGGCTGTTATTTTTTTCTAAAGAGTGGGAGGAAGGTGCATTTAACAGCATGCTTTTTAGAGCAGGTACTCTGTTTTCACACCTGCCAATACAGACTTTAAAAACCTGACATGAGGAACTTCACTGATTCATCAGTAAAGGATGTAGTTTACTTAAATTTTTTCTTAGAAATCTAATATGAAAAATCCCTTAGCTGTCTCTTTAAATCACCTGGGTGACAATCAACCTGTGTGCTACTACAGATCCTGTGCATAACAGAAGTAGACAGGTCAAGGGAATGACAGAATGAAAAAAATCCCACCCAAAACTGCAACAGTTAACTGTCTGAAGTACTACTGATTCTCAAGTTTTGTCTTTTAAAGAACTAGAGAGAGACAGTCTAGTGGATGGTAAGTATCTTCCTCCTCAGAAAGCAGAAAAAGGACCTAGCAATTCACTAGACATACAAATGACTACACCGCGTACACAGTGATGTTCAGCCCTCGCAAAAACAGCCTTGAAAAAACAGCTTGTTTTCCTAAGGCAAAGACTGTCAAAGTCATCACTTCCCACACTTAGACTCTCAAAAAGAGGCCCAGCATTTTGAAGGAAAAATATCACAGGGTTATTACCATGACGGATTGTGTATAACAAGTGAATAGCATTGTAAAAACAAAATGCACCAAGTAATGTGAATGCACATACAGATGGCTCAGATCTCCAGATTGACCTCCCAAGTTAAGGACAGTCTGAATGTCCACATCACGCCAGGCTAAAAACTCTGCTCTACTGGTGTCAAAGGCAAGTCTGGTGAACCTNNCAAGTCTGGTGAACCTCCTGACTCATGAGAGCTCTGATGCAGCAAGGCATCTCAACTCCCCATCCTTCCTGGTCATTTTGCTGTAAGGTCTCTCAGACCATCTAACAGAAGTCATAATGACTTGGTCTGCATTTTGAACCTGTATCAATGCCTCTAATTCTCAACAGTAGTGGGTCAGTATTTTTAAGCTACTAAGTTACTGCAAGTAATTAAAATTTCATAGAATCATAAAATGTACTGAACTGAAAGGGAGCCACAAGGATCATCATCCCACTCCTGGTCCTGCACGGGACAGCTCCAAGAGCAACACCATGTGACCAAGGGCATTGTCCAAACCCTTCTGGCCTCTGTCAGGC
>VZTB01016086.1:116742-137552 GCA_013397245.1 Thryothorus ludovicianus
CCCGCTCCGCCCCCGCCGCCCGCGGCTCGCCGCCCACCGCAGCGGGACCCCAGCGATGGCCGGTACCCAGCCAAAATGTGCTGGCATCGCCGCGGCCTTAAGGAGTAGCGGAAAGCAGGTCAGGAAAGCTGGTGTGCTTGTGGTCGGACAAGGAAATGAGAAGGGGGTTTTTCTTCTGACCACCAGCTGTTGACAGCTGCAAGCCCATTCTGCGTGTCAGTAAAATTTTCGCCCCTTACACCCCCGGTTGCCCCTGCAATCACTTCAGTTGCTGACAGAGAGGTGGTGAGTCATCATGGGTGCTGCTCACCTGTAGCTGGTTTACTGATTCAAAATAGCTATGGTGCCACTGCGAATCTCCTGTCTCCACTCCGTTCCAACAGATCGTATATTTTCTTTTAATAATAAAAAATAAGGAGAAAAATGATGAAGGTGGCAAGTATGACTTAAATATGAAATACGATGAACATACATTATCAGGTATTCCCTGCTGGGTGCAGAAGTATAGCTGGAAGCTATATCCAGTGACACTGTGTTGCTGTCAGCCCATAGTTCTTTAGAGAGACTTAGGTTATCGTCTCCTGTGCACAACTTTTCATGGTTTTGCACATCATCCCTAGTTCAGTGGCACAACTTAAAGTGAGAAATGCTGCAATATACGTTTTTTCTTTTGATTATCAACGTGTTCATGGTTTATTTCTCCAGACTCTGTTTTTACAATTTTGGATATTTTTCTAAGAGAGCTTTGTGCCCACCGATATCCTTATGTCCAATTTGCCTTCCGAAAAACATAGAGTTAGAAGCACCTCCATCAAGCATGCCCTGACACTGATCTTCCCTTCAAGAGACAGTCTTGAAAAACAGTTTCAGCTTAATGCTCTGCAGATGGTTTCTGCTATGTGTGTTTAGAGGAACACCTTTATTTAGAACCCTAGAATCATCAAGTTTGGGAGAGACCTCTAAGATTGCCAAGTCCAGCCATCCATTCAGCACTACCACTGTAATCCCTAAAGCACTAGCCCACATTACCCAGCACCAGATCCAAATGCCTGTTAAACACCTCCAGGCATGGTGACTCCACCACCTCCCTGGGCACCTTACTCCAATGCCTGACATGCCCTCATGTGAAATTATGAAATTGTGAAATGAAAAAAGTGGATTTTTTTTTCTAATATCTAATCTGATTCTCCTGTCTCAGCAGAGGGCCGTTTCTTCTGGTCCTCTCACTGCAGGGACAGTAGAAGTGACCAACTCCCACCTCACTACAGTCTCCTTTCAGGGCATTGTAGAGAGCAATGAGGTCTCTCCTGAGCCTGCTTTTCTCATGACTAAACAAAACCAACTCCCTCATGTCATTCCTCATGAGATATGTTTTGTGGTCCTTGATGAGCCTTGTTGACTTTCACTGGACAAGCCCCAGCACCTCAAAGTCCTTTTTAAAGTGAGTGGCCCAGAGCCAGACTCGAGGCTCAGCGGCACCAAGTGCAGGAGGGTGATCGCTTCCCTTGTCCTGCTGGCCACTCTTCTTGGTTCAGGCCAAGGTGCCATCGGCCTTCTTGGCCCCCTGGGCACACAGTGGCTCACACTGAGCTGCCTCTCCATGAGCATCCCCCAGTCCCTTTTGGCCAAGCAGCTCTCGAGCCACTGCTCCCCAGCCTGGAGCACTGCATGGGTTTGCTGAGACTAAAGTGCAGAACACAGCACCAGGCCTTATTTTATACCTGCAAGGAACTGCTGCAATTATTACCATCCTTCTGAAGATTATCATTACTGTTCATGGATTTTTCTTCACAAGAATCCTGTTACATAGAGAAACTATTATTATCCCTGCTTTCAAGATGAGAAATTGAAGCAAAAAGAGACAGTATACCTTGCCTCAGGTCATATATATATTTAGAATGTGTTAAAACCAGAAACGTAATCCAGAATTTTGGTGCAAATCCAGTTAGTTTAAAACCACAAGTTCATTTTCTTTCTCAAGCTCTGTTTCTCAGCACTCCACTCATGAAAAATTACTGTGAGAAGGAGCAAAACAATGCTGAAAAAGACATGCTAAAAGAAATTTTGTTGAATTTGCACAGAAAATAAAGTGTACTTACATGGAATTGTTGAGAGTAAGCATATTTACATAAATCATCACCAGAAATATCTGGTTTCATAAGCAAGTAAACCCATAGGGGGAACACCATGCAATATGTTGTTTCAATATTTTACCTTTAAGGTATGTGGTGTAAGAACTTCCAGTGTTTATTGGTTATGTTTCATGCAGGAGCAGGTGAATGGCAGAAACATCATAAAAATCCTTGGCCAAAACTCCTAGCACAGTAATGATATCCTGGAAGACTGCCCACATCAGTAGTACCATTACATTCTAAAGAGTTGTGACATTTTCATCGAGCACTGTGATAACACACAGTTTCAACTGTTCCCCACAGCAATTCCTCTCAAGGAACAAAGACATGTCAAGTGCATCCACAGTCATCTGTGTTAGATGCTTCTGGTACCCCTTCAGAGTTTCAGGCCTTTCCGCTGCCAGGTGTCGCAGCAGACACGGGTATGCCCAAAGTGACGCTGTGTAGCCAGCAGCATAAACCTGTAAGAAACCAACCCCTTCAGTCCAGGGCTATCAGCAGAGTCAGAAGATTCGTCTGCATTGTGAACTCATATGCCAAATGCTTGTCAGAGGACAGTCATGTGCCAGGCTTCCTCTGGCAGCAGTGGTACATATTCAGCTGCTGTCGTTACTAACAAAGTACTCATCATGATGCGTGTGAGAACAAACTGTGTATAGAGCCAGCCATGCTTGCAAGTGAACTCAAACTTTCAGGAGATTGAACTGTGTTGGACAAATGTGCTCTGGCCAACAGTTTTTATTATGGTTAGTTCCTCAAAACTGCAGCCACGGTGCCTTTACCACTTTCCAAGTATCTCTCTCATGTCCTTCTGACTAAATACTGACAATTCTCCAGATGTCTTTGTTCAATGACAATCTTGCCCGTATTACTGACTACTTTTACTAATTACTTCTCCCATATCCAAAGATAGGCAAGAATTTTATCTTTCAGAAACCTCTTCCACTCCTGCTGTCCTCAGGGCCTCATGCCAAAGCCTGTAAGAAATGTTCAGGCAGAAATAACATTTATATGAACTGTTCATGGTAAGTAACATTCTTCCCACTCTGTGGTCCAGAATGTTTGCTAGTTAACATACCAAACAAGACAGATAGAAAAATCTATTATTACTGAGATTGATGGTGTCTGTGAAAAAAGAATATATTGATTTTAAAAGGAAAAAATTGGCTTAGAATTCCAAATTTAAAAATGCGCTGTCTGCTTTTTTGAATGAGCAATAAAATGCACACACTAATTGTGACTAACTGGTAGTGCCTTGGTATAGCACTCATGTACACAGTAGGACTCCTCCATTTCTGGTGTAGCCATATACATGTCAGTGAAGGTATGTACTAGCAATTGAAAGTGAGCAATTAAAAGACAGATACTCACTCAGTTGCATTAGCTGACCATTCTTGCATTTCTCACCTGTGGCAACTGTCTATCCTCACACCTTCATAAGGAATTTTTTAATGGAAAGAGTTGTTAGACATTGGAATGTACTGCTCAGGGATATAGGAGAGTCACTCTCCATGGAGATGTTCAGGAAACCAATGGGAATGGCACTCATTGCCATGGTCTAGTTGACAAGGTGGTGATCAGTCAAAGGTTGGACTCCAAGATGTTGGAGTTCTTTTCCAAACTAAATGATTGGTGATTCTGTGATTCATGATGGCAGCCTAGACAAACTTACATTGTTTTGCAGCTGCCAGAGGCAAGGAACCAGAAATACAGTCTGTTAATGTGGCTCAGCTAACAAGAGACAATGTGTTATGCTCTAATTGCTCAGACTGTTTGTGGCCAATGCAGAAGGAGACTCCAATCACAGCTGCCAGTTTTAAGGGGAGCTCATCCCAGTGAATGGGGGTGGTGAGGGTGAAGTAGAAAGGTTAACTCCTTGCTTGTCTTCTTTTAGGGTAAAGAGGAAGCTGCTGAGGATATTCGCTTTCCACTGTTCCCTCTAATTGGTTCTTCCCTGTGAACAAGCCAGGATAAGAAAAAAACTTGTGCTTTTTTTGTAGAAGAAGCAGAAGTTTCATCTGGAAGTCCCACAAAATTCTCTTAATGTGTATGTGTTTTGTATCCAAGTCCCTGTATGTGGCTCAGTAAACTATCCATGTGGAAGCTGATGCCCATGTGTGCTCCCTTAAGGCTTTATTGGTGGTATATTTTTTCTGAATTAGATCCAAAGACCTGAAACACAAGCTGAGGTGCTCTTTCACCAAGTAGTGTGAGGCAGATTTACCACTCACCAAAAGGTTGTGGGGAGAATGGAAATGTGTGCCCTCTTGACTCAGTAACTTCTCACTCAACATGTAAAGACCTGAACTTGGCAAAGTGTCTCAGAGCTTTTCTGCAGAATAAAACGAAGATCCTTAAACAAAAGAAACTCACCAAATGTAAATCCAATGGGATTTTCTCAGAAAACAGTAGTTTCTATCAGAAAGGAGCTTTGCTAAGTAGCTGCAGTGATATAGTTGCTTCATTGTGAGACTGCATTGAAATATCTGCATACTTTCATTCATTGTCCTTTTTTTTCCTGACAGAAATGAAACTCCATGAACAATAGCGTTTTTTACACTTGCAAGAACCCTGATGGTAATTAGGTTTCTAATGTATTTTCTGTAACTTCCTTTGGTTTTTTTTTCTGGCTTTGGAAATTTGTAATTATTTAGCATACATCTTTGTTTCCTCATTCACCCTCTGGCTGTCTTGTTTGTTTAGGTTGCATATTTCTGTGATGTTTGTGCTATGTTTGCACATTTTCCAGTATTAAGCAACTCACAGTTTGTTTGGCTTCTCTATTTGCTATTGTGATACAAATTATGAATAATTCCACACTTTTAGAAATCATTATTACTTCTGAAGCTCTAGGGATTAACTTTGGTTTCCTGTTTATGAAAATATAGTTTTGCTGGGTTAACCAGAGATTGGGGGCATTCCATTAGGCACAGTAAAAAGCAGGGTTTTTGTTTTACAGGCTTTGCAACGTGCTAATATGAAAACAGGTAGGATGGTCTTGGAATGGCAGAAAACACTCTGGAATCCTAAATGACATCTAATTTTTCTTACTGTTGCAGTTACTATTCCTACTGCCTTGCTAATGGCACAGAGAGTTTTACAGACTTAACTCATTAGTGCTGCTAGCTACAATCAAGCATTTTCAAAGGAAAATTTTATTTGTTCCAGAAAAAGTCCTCTGATTTTTTAGCGTCCAGACAGCACTTTTTGAAAGCCGATGTGGGTTTAGTTCTTTGAGTTAATTTTCCTGCTACATTTATTTATTTATTTATTTATTTATTTATTTATTTATTTATTTATTTATTTATTTATTTATTTATTTATTTATTTATTTATTTATCGCCATTTCCACTAGAGGTTTATACTAATTTGTTTGGGTTTTTTTTCAATGCAACTGCATCAGCTCTGTTCTGAGCTGCAAACCGATGTACTCACACTTAAACCGCTATTAATCTACCTGTCCCTGCAGTGTAACTGAGGGTTAATGGCAAGTTGGTAAGCCTACATCTGATAGCAATATAAATCTCCATTGCTTTTTCTTATTTACCCCATCACCAAAACGAAAAAAACGTCAAAAGAAAATCAGCATTCTCTGTACATTCTAAAAAAATCAATTAGGATGGTGTACCGAGTGTCATGGGTATTTTGTGCTTGTAAGGTGAATTCTGTCATATCCATTAAATGTTCCCTGGTTCTTAAACACAGGGCAGTACTTCAGTCTGATCCTGACCTTAAAACTCAAATGACTTAGTAGAAGACCTACCATTGTCTTCAGTGAGAGCAGTTTCTTTCACCTTGTAAAAACTTTCAGGTCTTAACAGAAGGCTGTGTTTGTGTGTATACTTTTTCTTTATACCAGGGGCTTTCATATTCACCTTACAAAATACAGTGTATCTTTTCCTTTGATTTTGCTTTTCTTCTCTTACACTAGCTTACTGTTGCTAGTTAAATTTAATTATTTCATGTTAGGCAAGAGAATAGAATCTTACTCAGCTAATGGAAAGGTAACCTAAAATGATGGGTTAACTTAAAAACCTCCTGCAGTAGTGTTTGCTGTGCCATCAATCACTCCATTAAGATGCCTTCCTGATTTATGTACCTGGCAGTTAGTTGCATCAGCTCATACACTGTTGGTATTTTTGATCTCTTGACAACCTGCTAGATTAATTTGGAATTGTTTTCAGTCCTAGGCCACCACAGACTGCCAACATTTATTTTGAACAGGATATTCATATTCATGAGAAGAAAACAACTGCCTTCATCATATGAACGGTGACTGTAAGCCTGAAGCATATGCTTTGAACTTGCAACTGGGATGTCAGACAGTGATGAGTACAGGTGTTATTTCATGCCCACAGTACTGGTCAAAAGAGGTGGGGCTCACAACATAAGTAGTTGATGTGCTTGGAAAACCATACCGAGTTTTTCCTATAACCAGAACGCCACTAACTGCTAGCAGAGTTGAGAGTCTTTCAGAAAACTCTCAGGTCAAGCCAGAATATATAAGTAGTCACCTCAAAAATTAAATTCAGCTGCTATTCACACCCTAGAAAATACATGTGTGAGGTTACAGAGGTTTTTTATCATCTTACCATCAGCCTCACTGATTCATCCCTGGGGAAGGTGCAGTTTTGCATGTCCAGCTGCACTGCCAGGCAGAGAGAATTTGCCACAACAGGGCATGGTTGTCTGCACAGGCCTGCTCCCAAACACCTGCCTTTTAGTTCCTGAACCAAACAAGATCACTGATAGCACATGAAGTTGACAATGGCATGGGAGAACATTTTCCTGAAATTTAAATGGATGTTAGTCTCTATTCTCAATGCTAGTCTCTGATATGTAATGGGAAGAGATATCTCAGTCTGTGCCAAAACTACAAAAGACAAAAAGTATGCATATAGGTTGAAATACAACTTAGATGGACTCAATAAGAGGAGAGTATGAAGTTCCATGAATTCTGTAATCCATATATTCTTGGATTTTCTATCCTGCGATTGATTTCCTGGTGTGTGGTAAAAAGTCAAATGACTAAAGTATTTCTTGTAGAGGAGAGATTACAAGGGGACTTGTAATTTCTCCACAGTCTAATAAAAGGAAATGAGATTCTGTTGGTTTCCATCTCCTGGACTGTATATCTCTTATCTTTTGGGCTACTTCTTTTGCTCAAACTTGTAGAGTCTACAAATCTGGGACTTTATCTTTTTATTATAAATGCACAGATAGATACAGCATGTACTAAGTTAAGGACAGCCTTACTTATATAGACACAAAAAAAAAAAAAAGAAAAAAGAAGAAGAAAAACTTTAGCACAAAACTGAGAAAGAGACCAAATAGAATAGCTGTAGAGAAATCTCTTATTTTCACATTTATGCATTTGGGAGAATTGGCCTAGAAAATAGGTCTACCCAATTACCCAACTGGCACGAAGAAAATCACACCTGCCATATGCAGCCAGAATACATTTTTTCCAGCTTTATGCCTTTAGTGACATATAGTGGCGATAAGATCTGCCATCTAATCCCACTGTAACCCAAATATTCTGTTAAATTCCATTTCCTCTGTGTGTTAAGTGACTGCCTTTTCTCCCCTATGGCACAAAGTTGAGAAGGCATCATTTAATCAATGTTTTTCTTTCCCTTTACTGTATAGTTAATCTTAATTTATTAATTTCCTTTCATCAGGAAACTATACAAAACATGGGAAGCTTTCCTCAGATGTAACTGATGATCTCTCAGTAGCAACATTTCTGTCTAACATATCAGAGCATCATGATATTTAAACTGAATTAAGTACAATCTTACTGTTTTGAGAAACGAAAGAAAATACAAACATATTTCTAAACTAAGGCGATTTAATGCCTTGGAGACTGTGCTGGAAAAAAAAAGTTCAGTTGTTTGAATTAATTGATATGTTGCAAACAAGAAGATAATCGATTATGCCTCCCTGAGAAGTGTCAAAAGAAGTGGGTTTCAGAAGTATGAGCACTCAGCTGAAACAGTTTGCTGCTGTGCCTTCAGGATTCTGCCTGGCAGCCAAGAGCAGGTGCAGTGCAGTAGATTGGTACTGGTGTAAAGGGAGTGTGATAACCAAATCTTCCTTCCTGCTGCAGTGGTATTTGTATCAGATGTTCATTCAGTGAGACAAGACTTTAAATATGCTTTATCATGATTACAAACACTTTCAATGGCACAAAAGTTGTTTTAACTGACATTTATTGCTCTCTGTTGTATTGCAAGTATTCCTGGAACCTCTTTTTTTTTTTTTTTTTTTTTTTGTTTTATATANNNTTTGTGGAACATCAACAGTAGCACAGCAGGAGGTGATTACAGTGCTAGGAAACATCTTCCCTGCCACTCACTCAGAGAGAGAACGCTTGGAACGTTCAGACTTCACAACTTGTCTCACAGAAGCCTTACCTCCATCTTGTTCTGGAACTGTTTAAAGAGAATATTTGAGGTAAAAGTAATGAAATAACCACACTAACTCATACAATTAAGATTCTGTGGAAAAAAAAAAAAGTGAAGGAATGCACACCTGATTTTCTGCTTTAAATAGAAGCATTCAGCTCCTGCTAATTAGGAATTTAAGTAGAGCTTAGTGGACTCTAAGTAACTGCAAAGGGAAAGCAGGCACTGCATGGTAAGACTGGGTGAACAAACCCAAAAGCAATCTCTGGATTTAAAGGGATAGTAAATGTAATTCAGGTTCCAAATTATATCCGGGTGGTGCTTCAGATATTGAACTCCCACTGAAATTTACAGCAACTTCATTAGCATCTTGTGTTAAAAAGCAAAAGAATTTTCATTGTGTCTGAGTAGATTTCAGCTGTTCAATCCTGTATGGTTAATTTCATAAACATTGCACACTAGTGTATGAATTAGATATCTGCTAGACTAGGTATTCTACCAGACCAGGTTCAGCAGTTTAACAGGCTACCCTTTGCTAGTACAAATAGTACAAATGATACTTTTTTAAACCTCCCAAAACCAGAATGAGCAAAATCCTGATGAATTGTGTCCCAGTTTAAAAATCCCCGACAAAGAGACTGATTACAGTGAACATAAGAAACCAAAACCAAACAAAAATAAAGTTAAACAAGAAGAGTTAAAATGAAAATGTGGAGGACAGCAGCAGGGAACAACTATATAAAATATCCCACGCATTTATATATTTAGGAAAGCATTCCAAGAATTTCTGTGCTGAATACCTGACTGAAACTGTAAAAGGTCTTTTCCTCTAACAGCCTGCAGCTGAGCTGTATGTGGCAATGATATCTAAATAGGACAGTGTCCTGGAGGATATAAGGATGTATAATTTTGGAAAGTCACTGTGTACTCTGATGCTTTGTCTCTGCCAAATTCTCTTTTGGTTTTTGTATCTCTAGCCCTGCTGGTCCAAACAGGCACTTGGAAACAGGTTAATCACCACTTCCTTCACCCAGGGTGTTGCAGCCTACCTGTGAGACAAAGCCAGAACCAGCTGTGGCATTGTCCTTGACACCCTGCTTTGCCCTATCCAGGAGCAAGGAATTCAAAACATCTGAGAGTATCACACAGGCTGTTATGGGCTTCATTGGTAGAAGAGGATGTGTAGGACACCAAAAGCAAGGGAGTTGTGGGAGTAAGACTGGGAGTGATATTCTGTTTCATAACTCCCAGTATTCACATTTTGTCAACATCTGGTTATATATTGTAGTTCAATTTTGAGGCCCTGTCCCCATTGCACTTCAAGTACTGATAGCCACATCTCTGTTTAAACCACAATCTTGCTGGAAAGTAGCCCAATTTACCCATGCAAAGTGGGATCATGTTTAAAAACTCTTTAAATCCTCTCAGGCACTAAGCCTTTTTTTAAAGATATTTTTTAACCTGAATGCTGCCAGTGCTAGAGCAACTCCAAAAATGTGGAAAACAAGTGGGAACAACAGCAAAGACATGTTGCTGGCAACTGATGCTGCTCAAACCTGTTCCACATAGTTGCCAGAGCTTTCCATGTAATGTTACGCCAGCAGATTCACACCACTCAGAAAAGGTTGGAATTTTTTGACAAAAAAAAAATTTCTAACCTCTAGCAAAAGTTTACAGATTGGTATTGCAAGATACTTTATAAGATATTTTCAGAAGTAAATCAAGTTTAATATCTAGGCATATGTTAATAGATGTTTAAACAAAAACAGTGTACTAACTAATTTGGGTTACAGGACAGATTTGGAGGGCTCCTCCAAGTTTTTTCCTCCCGCTCATTCTAGATTTGGAAAATAATATGAGCTTTCCTGGGAAATGAAAGTCTTTATCTCCCATGCCACTTCCTCAAGAATACACATGTACTTATGATGACATAATGTGAAGAAATAAAAGGAAATAAATAGTAATGGAAGGATATATCCTAAAGGCCTATTTCTATTACCAGTTAAATAAATTTAACAATTCCCATTTACTTCAGTGGGAACTGGGTTAAGCTTTGGTAGTTTTAAAGGAACTTTAATAGCAAAATAGCTGTCTATTTGGGCAAAAAGAGAGCGAGGGACTTTGAAAGTATCAAATTAGAGACATGGTGTTGTATTCCATTTATTATGCCTGGACAATCTGGTGCAGGAACAGAATAACCAAATATGCTTTTGTCTTCCTTTACAAATTTCCTACGACTACTTCTATCAAATGAGACTTAAAAAGAATACAAACACACACAACCTCAAGCCCTCCTCTTGAAGCTGTAAAATTCCTCCCTCCCCTCCCAAAACTACCTCAGCATCAAACGTGCAAATTCATAACCCAGGAACAGGACAGANTTAAGTTTCAGATAAACCTACTATGACACAGAGATCTCAAAATATAGTAGAGTGCCCTAAAAACTAACTTAGGCCACCTGAATTCACTGATGTGCAATGAAAGATGTAAATTGAACAGCTATGTATAGAATATTTCACTTCAGTATTGCTTAGAAATGTTAGACTGCCAGACCCTGGCCATACAAGGACTCTTTGATTGTTGTATTTATATTCTCCACAGAGAATTAATAAATATTTAGATCAAATCCACGTGCATGCATGCATGGTTGACAGAGAGAAAGAACTATTTCCATGAGACTTCAACAACTCCATACTCCTGTGAGGATATAAAAAATTAGAAAAGAGCCTTTAAAACAGAGTCAGTGGTATGTACTACTAGCTGGAGCACATTTGCAAGTAACAGTGTATAAATATAAAGTAATCATAAAAATGAAGTTTTAAAACTGCCTGTAACAGAGCAAGTTGTTGATTAAAAACATCCCCATTGTTCTTGTTTATTCCCTTTTGTATCAGTGGTTCTGCTGCAATTCATACTGTATTTTTTGAGTCAGTGCCAATGCTGCTATCTGGAGAAAAACAACTGAAGCAATTTTAGTGATTGCTGGAGTCACAATATGCCAATACTGCAAGGCTGCTAATTCTGTAAGCTGACTTTTTCTCATTTTATGCTTCTATTATCTCAGATAAAATAACTACTGCAGAAAATGTTGTGAATAGCTCTGTAATGTCTCCTCAGGCTGGCAGCAGGGTGCTATAGAAGGCTGTGTTCTTAGCTGCTGCTTCTCCTACACATCTTTCCCAGTTGTCACTTCACTCTGCTGTCTTTGGTGAAGTGGGTTTGCAATTGTCAACAGTTATAAACCTCTTGCAGCAATGCAGAAATGAAAGAAAGAGAGCTACTGGCAGGAAGGAATGAAAGCACCTATGGAAGAAGGGCCCTTTCCTCAGTATCCTCTTCAGCAAGGGAATAATCTCCTTAGCTTGTGATTTTGGCTGGGTTAAACTGAATGAACATCCACTCCTTGATGATGCAAAGGATCCCCATATCTGTTAACCAGATAAGAAGAATAAAAAACAAATGATCTAACTTTCTTGAGACACATATTGTGGTGAATTACAACAGACAAAATGTAATGCAAGCAATCCTCTGTGATTCAGGCTTGCAAACAATCTCGGAAATTGCTGATATTTGGGTCAAAGGAAATATTCGCCGGATTTAGTTTTCCCTTTTAGTTTTTTCCTGATAATATAATTGCAATAACTCTAATATGTTGCTAAGGCCTTGGCCCTTCACACATCCATGTCAAACTTCATATAGACAGGTTGCCTCATTCATTTAACAAGTCTGAAAGTTCTAAGCCACTTGTGTCTGCCACTGCCTGTCGCCGTGCTCTGGCTTTGTGCTGCTTGCACTCACCATGTGCCTGTTCTGAAGGGGGTGCAGGTAGCCAAGCAGTTAGATGCTGCCTACATGACCTGGTACTCCACCTCCAGAAGCTGCAATTTTGCCTAACAAATTGCCTGTGGTTAACTCGAGAATGGCAATCTGCCTCACAAGCTAAAAATGCTTATTTTTCTTCTTTACCCCCTAGTACAGGAATGTCGCCCTGATTTTTCAGGCTTTTCTAAGTGCAGTTTCTAACTGGTTGTTTTCACTGTAGCTAGCTTCTTTCTCACACTTGCAAGTGTCTTTATAGTCCGTTTGATAAGATGAAGTTGTTTTCATACTTTTCTTGTGAGGAAACAACTGATGGACAATTGTCTTTACCAATGGGATAGGAGAGGTGTCAGCCTTCTTCTCCAATCCCTGGTCTTTGTGGACATGCTATATAACCTGGAGTCAGATGTTTAATAAAGACTTTGTTCTCACTTTCTCAAGAGAGTGTGTGTCCTGTGTGTCCGTGCGTCCCGCACAGCGACACAGGAATACTTAAGATTTCCTTCAGTAAGACTGTTCACAAATTTGAATGCAGATTGATGTCCTGCTGTGCATGGAGAGGAAAACACAGAATGCTGATACTGCACTGTGTTGTTTCACTTCTCTGTCTGATGGAGCAATTCAGATTAAGAGTTTAGGGTTTTATTGTTGTTTTGAACTTCAGTGTGAGGAGAAAATTAGTTGTGGGGAGAAGAGGCATTCATGTCATTCAGAGTTGAACTGGTGAACATGAGAGGAGGCTGAGGGTGTTGCAAATGTTTTAAGTCTTAAAATGCCTTGTTACTAGCCAGAAGCTTTTATTATGCAAAGAAATACTTTTCCTGCCTCATGAAATCTGACGTACTTTATTACAAGTCTAAGTTTAACAAAGCTATTTTTATTTTCAGGAAGTCATAGTTTAGATGATTTAAAACATGAATACATGGAGGACAGCCCTGGGGAAACTAAGCCCATATCTGGAAATGCAGCAAAAGATTACTTGTGCCAGTTTTTAATTTAACAAGTTCTGTTTGCAGAAGCCAGAACTATAGTAGTGTTCATGCTCTCAGTTTACTCAACATAGCAGTGTCTCAGCACTAACTGTCCTCCTCTGTTTTATCAAGTATTTTAGCCTTGTTCTCATAGTTAACTATTTCTTATTCTCAGTTCTCCTTTCCTGTAATCAAGTACCTCTATTATACAAAAAACCAGGTATGAATAATGAGATGCCTTCCAAAGAGTGTCACTTAGATCAAGGTTCTGAGAATTAGTCTTCTTGAAATACTTTCAACTCTGCCACCAACTTTATTTGAGACCTTCAATAAACCACTTAACCTCTCCACATCTGTTACTTCACCTGTCCAATGAAAATGGCAATACTTTCCAAGCTTGCCAGCTACCTTTTACTATGACGGTACTTTTGCAACTCAGGAATACAGAGCGTCTCTTAAGAGCCAGGTGTTACTGCCCAGGCCTTGATAGACTGGGCACAGTATGAGGGATGGACATAACCTTGGTCTGAGCTGGCTGACCACAGCTACTTTGCGGGTCAATAAAATAGTGGAGGCATTACAATCGATTTATTGCAGAATTTACGTCATAGGTTTGTAGGTCTGGGGGTTATTTTGCAGGTAAATTTGTTAGCAGATGAGCTATACTATCTGGCAGAGAATAGTTTAGAAGCCCCAAAGTAAAAATAGAAACAATTTAAATTTTTTTTCCCAGGAGTTTTAATCTCTTAAAATTGTCTGTTTCTTTTTTTTTGTGCATCTTGAAAATGAATATAATTTTTAGTTATATATACAATTTGACTCTCGATTTGAAGGTTTTCTGAAGTTGAGAAACATATGGAGCATTTAAGAAAAGTGGAAAATGATCTTGAGAAGAGGTGCTTGTTACTCTGCCAATCTCCCCTGTTCTCCTGACTCACTCTTCCCTTTCCGTTTCCCTTTCCCTTTCCTTTTCCCTTTCCCTTTCCCTTTCCCTTTCCCTTTCCCTTTCCCTTTCCCCTTACAGCTCTTTCCCAAGAGCCATTTAACTCATGGTACAGTTCCCTTCTGATAAGACACTGCCAGTCTTCCTGACACTAGCAATTAATTTCAGCAAGTATGAGCTATCTTATACCACTGTGCTGCAAAACTGAGGGGTAAAAGCTGGTTGAATAAAGGATACATCTAAATTTTACCAATTTTTTTAACCTAAAAAGGAAAGGTTTTTACGTGAGGGATGTTTTATGGAAAGGAGTCATGAGAGATAGATACTTCTTTGTAGGTCCAGTAAAATATAGAAAGTCGCCTAGCTGAAAGGAACAGCCTATCTTGGCACTTGATTTCTCCTTATGTAATTCTGTGCTAAGAACTTACTAATGATGGCCTTTGTGAGCCCCACTTCTTAGCACATAGATTATCTCAAGCAGTGATGAGAAAGCCAAGTGTACAAACTCCATTCCATCACTAAATTAGACATCAAAAACATAAAGGATACAAGATTCAGAAGTACAATGGCTTTGTCCTTCTGTCTAGATGCCTCTAATTTTTTCATAAGTGGCAATAGCTGGAATATCTCCATCATGCAATCTAGATCTTATTTGGGTATCTTATGGAAGAGAAGGGAGGAGAATAAAGAGAAAAAAAGAATCATGTATCGGTCATCAGAGTAATAAATTTCATTTCTGTAATTGATCTAAATTTCATATTATTAGTATTTACTATCAGCAATTTCTATATATGGAGGCAGCAGTTATTTCCTTTAATGGGCTTATTTTACTGCTCTACCTACATACTTCCTTTGCCTCAAGATGCCTTCCTGGCAACATTGATTATGAATCAGCTCACTTCTGACAACTGTTCTGAGTACAATTATTAGAAAGCCATGAAATCCTTCCTTTCCCAAGGTGTTTTAGGGACCAAAAAGGTACTAATAATATAAAATTTAATGTTTTTAACAAGCTTGTCTGCAGTGAAGAAAGAGAAACTGGTTCATATTGTTACCAAGGCAGAGACAAAGGAATTTTTTTTCAGTGCTGTTCACCACAAGGTAAATGAGGAAATTTTATGCAATAGATATTCATAATAACTCTCTGGGACCAGGCAGCCAGAGGTCATAAAGCAAGACATCAGCTCACAAAACTATATGCTCAGATAATTTTAAATGGGTGTGTGAGCTGTGACAGCTGCTGGGAGCACCTAGATCTAATGTTCATTTACTTTCCCTCCTTGGTTTTCCTTCAATAACAAGCATACAGCAGTACCAGTTTAGTGAAAATTACCATAAAGACTACTCCTACCTTAGAGGACTTGAAACCAGTCTGCAAATGTCCCCAGCTATAACTGAAAAAGAAACCAAACCAAAAAACATTTGATTGAGAGTCACATCCAATTCACCTAGGAAATGCAGAGCCATAAATTGTCTGTGGCTTCCTTAAGACTTTTTCAACCCAAAACAGAGATTCCTTATGAAAAAGGTCAGTAGCTGTTTTTTCTCCAGGTGCTCTATTATTCCTTGAGAGTCAGGAGCAGCACTGAGTTGATCCTGAGTGAGGGTGTGGTTTCAGTGTCACTTTGAGCTGATCTTAGGCCCTTTTGCCATTAAAAGAAGTAATTCTGCTTCTCCTGTGCTATCCAGCTGCTGGAGCTTGACATGTGTTTGCACATTTGTAGGGGTCCCTTAGCCGTGAGACATCAACTCTCTCTGGTGTTACTGAAGGCCAATATTTCTTTCTTGAAGGCACAGTTTTCAACCAGATCCACAAGCTTTTCTCACTTGCCAAATAATTTGTAATTTTGATATGAAAGACATCAAGTTCCTAAGAGCAAGGCACAATCTTCCTTTTCAGTGACAATTCCATCATGGAGAAGCTTAAGCCAACAATGACTTGCTAAGAAAGTGTCTTGAACACATTTTGGACCACTAGTTGTGGTTTTGTGTCTTCAGTGTTTCCTTATGTAACCTCCTTTATCATTATGGGTGTAATTTTGTCAAACACAGCTCAGCAGTGTCAGCATCTTGTTAAGCCGACTTCAAACACAACCATTAGAGTTGCATGAGAAACCTGAATGTTGCAGCAGGAAATGTTTGGGTCTGTCCTTGTGCCCCTGCAAGTGCTCTAGCCCTACACTTAGACAACATCCAGTTTGTGCAGTGGAGCAAGAAACACACAGACATAGTTCAGACCTTGAGCTGAGCAGGGCAGCTACCCAGTGTTAGAGCCTCATGATCTGGATGGCTCAAGACATTCAAGCATTACCTATATATAAACATGCAAGCACACAAGACCATGAACCATAATCTAGGCTTTTTATTAACCACACAATCATAATTTTCAGAGCTTCTTCTACGACAAGCTAAAGGCAATCAGGCTGTGTTTTTCTCCTTATGTAGTAGCAGTGTATAGCATCAAACACAAGCACATAAAAAAATTATTACAGTCATTTATAAACTTTCAGCAATTTTCTATAGCCTTTCCTGTCTTCTTATAGGTACTAGCAAATTTATTCTGGATAGTCCATGTGATGTATGCTTCAGATCCCAGATTTCCTATTCCAGATACAAAGCCCTAAGAAATACTACTGTTTCACTGTAAAAACCAGTAGAAAGTAACCTTTCAACCTTTTCAAGCCTGACCTATGACAAGATGACTATAGGGCAATCAAAACTTTTCATGTACGTGTTTGCGAGTGCATACAAAAACATGCAAATCACATGCATGGTATCAGTCTCTTCATATGAGAGAGCAGGATTCTTGGGCACTACAAGATGAATAAGATAAGGTACAGTTGTTTGTACAATAAGTTGACTAAAATAACAAAGATGTGACCTGTACGAGCAGGACCTTTCTCCCCTAACAGTGTTGTTACATCCATTTCTTGGACAAACATTGTGAAAAAAAAAACTTGAGCTCCACAACATTACTCAAAGTCCCAGACCTTTGTCTTTTCTCCAGGCCTTTATATGCTGGTTTTAGGTCTGCTGACATGTCATGGAAAATCAGGTTAAAGAGGCAAAGGCAGATGTTTTATTCTTACCAAANGAGAAATTAGAACTGTCTCTGCTGATACATCTTCACAAATCTGTGCAGAGAAGGCCACCCAGGTGCATGAGCAGGACATGGAGTGCATGATGAAAAACAGTGCTTTTAAGCAGAAAGCCTTATTCCTGTGCCCTGGAGGACCAATCTCTTGATTCCATTAATATGGAAAAGGTATTTCTCCCTAAGGAAACTCTGCAACCTTATAACCTTTCTCTTTTTTCCTAGTCCCCTTTCACAGGTCTGCTTGTGGCCAGATGCAAGGTGGTGCTATTCTGCTTCTTTGGCTATTCATGCTGCATATTCTGCATATTCTGTTCCAGTTTAAGAAGTATCCTCTTTGTTGTGATTATGTGCACAGATCCAGATCACTCATACTCCCCTTTTCCTGGACTATCTTTCACCCCATCCCACCTGTGTGCCTTGACATTGTACAGGGTATTTGGGTGAAAACCAGAGCAATCTCTGGTTATGCTGTACAGTCACTGTGGTGGACTTACCACCCTGCTGCTTCTGTGCTGTGGATTCAAACGCACGCCCGACTCTACTGAATTTTGCAGTGCTCCTGTTCCTGCAGCTAAATGCAGAAGACAAAAGAGACACAGTCACCCTGAAAAGCAACTGTGGTATGATGCAGACAGCGCAACCTGCTGTGGCTCTCTGGCTATCTTTCTCTGCCTTTGGGAACTATAACCTGCTCTAGTCCTTTCTCCTGACAGCATCTATTTTTTTACCCTCAGCTGCCTTTAATGCATGGGCCATTAATGCACTGCAGATACCCAGCCAACATTCATCCGCTCACTCAGCCAGACATCTGGAGCTCAGTGGCATTTGACCTCTTCTTCACTCTGGACCAGGCAGCGTGGGCAGGTTTCATTACACTCCCTGATGCCTTTATATTGTCACACAGATGGACACTCCAGACCCTGACGTGGATACCTCACTCCTGCCTTGGCTCCAGATGTTTTCTTCAGATAAGATATGCAAGTAAAGGAATCAACAGCTAATTTCATGAAGGGAGGAAAGAAGGGGAGTTATTACTATGAAAACAATATTGTGCTTGCAGGGAAAATACTTTGGACATACAAACTTCAAAGTAGGACAAGAGTGATAAGAAACAGATCTCAATCAGAGCCTAATTTCCTGTTTTCTATTCAAAACAGTCCTATGTCACAACCAGTGCAGTATTTCTATCCTAGCTAGGTCAGGGAGATTTTATTCTAAACACTACCAATTGCTATGAACAGAATATGAAGAAATAACAACACACAAATTATTTTTTTTTCTACAAAATATTTTGACCTGCTCTCTTTCTGCTGTTCTGAGCAGAACGGGTAACCCAGTTGTGAGTATGGATTCCCACAACCTACTACCATGATTACTAAAACTTCTTTCTCTTTGGCTCCCCACTGTCATTTAATGTATAAAACAGATCTTAGAACAATTCAAGTTGTCTATAAACCTGGTCTTGTCAACCCTCTTCATTACCTTTAGCTCAAGACTGCTGTTCTGAACTCCCAGTTAAGTGAGAGCTAGCTCCCCTCTAGGAATTCAGCCTCTGATGCATCTCACCCTCTACACTGCCAGGCCTATCCCTCCCTGCTTCCATGCCATGCACTTCCCTCAGCAGTGCCCTAGAGACTGTCTCAACTGTCCCCCACTTTCTTTCATTCACTGGGCTCCTTAGGGTCAGCTGGAAATAGGCCAGAGTACTGTCTGCCATTTGAAGCTCAGAGAAAACACTCCTTATGGAATCAGGCTTTTAGCTAGAATGCCAAGTATGAATTCTCCATTCAACATCTCTAGCTTTCCTGTTTTTCCTGAAAGGACACATTGTTATATCACATATAACAAAGGAGCCAAGAGCATAGGTGAAAGTCGTAAGACAACAATGTGTTAGTCTTTGATGTGGTTGTGTTGTTTGTCGTGTTCAGTTACACAGATGGGCAGAAAACTAGAATACTTTATTGTCTCAAATGTACGGTTCATAAGATAAAACACATCATTCAAGCTACCCTTCAAGTCAGGTGATATGCATTGAAGCATTAATATGCCATATGTAAAGGCATGAAGATGAGCATAACAAACGAGGTAAGCTAGAACACTTGACACAGTGTCTAACTTGGCTTTGAAGCAGCATGTCCACAGCTGCACAGCTGTGCAAGCATTCTGCAGTGTGAAGCTTTGTTGAGTTTCTTGGACAATTTTGTTGCTCCATACCAAAATGCCACGTGCAAGCACAGGTTAGAAGGTCTGAAAAAGGCTTTGTTGGTGCTCTCTGCAGCTGGTTCCATGACTCTCTTTTTGGACTAATACATTACACACACATATGTATGTATTTAACTGTTCTAGATATTCTTCTTAGATAACAGCCACATTGTCAGTAGAGATAAAACACGCAAGACATGAAGCACAGAGCTACTTTCTTTGAAAGTAAATCAATCACCGTATTGAAGATCTATACAGATATTTACCAGAGTAAAATTTACAATGGCTCCAGAAATAAAATAAGTGGTTACATATCCTTTCTATTGATTTCTGTATTGCTTTTAAGCTACTGCATACCCAAAGGCATGCAGTGCACACAGGATCTTGGCACACTTTGAAGATTATGCCAAATCCTGCTTGCTTCATGCAAGAAGGTGAATTCAATTATATTGCTCCTGTACATAGGACAGAAAAAATTTGGTCCCAAGTTCCTTATTTCCTTGGCAAACTGTCCTTAAAAAGCAAGCTGCCAGTTCTGCAAGTTCTTAAGCAGTGGATTTAATTAGGCTTTTTATATAAGCAGAAGCATGCTGCCCAGTTCAAATTCTATGCCACAGCTGAAATTTTCATATGAAGTCATGCTTTAAGGAAGTAAGACACTCCTTACTGAAAGCCCTCTCCCACTGCTATGGCAGTAACGGTGTCAGTGAGCGCCATACAACCAGGGGCTTTAAAATTCTATTTCCATACAGCACCTTTCTTCTTCCTTGCTGTGAGATTGATGAGCAAAGATAAGGCAACAAGAAGCATAGACCTTTCTGGTTTTAATGGACTCAGGAATCACCACAGTGATTTACATGTTGCATATACAGCTATCTGGCATGGAGTAGCTGCTGTTAACTCTTCTCATAATTCAGCAGGAGTAGCTAAACCCATCAACCAGGGGGCTTCTCCAGCTTTCATTCTTGAAAAGAATATCCAGTGCCAGCTGGCTCCAGGACGGTCCAATCACTGGCCAAGATCAAACCCATCAGTGATGGCGGCAGTGCCTCTGGAATAATGTACTTAAGAAGAGGGAAAAAACCTGTGCAGCAGCAATCACAGCCAGAGAACAGAGGAGTGAGACACATGACAGCAGGAGCCCTGCAGACACCAAGGTCAGTGCAGAAGGAGGGGCAGGAGGGGTGTGAGCAGATGTTTCCCTGGTGCAGACCACGGTGAAGCAGATGTGCCCCTGCA
>VZTB01016180.1:4500-29985 GCA_013397245.1 Thryothorus ludovicianus
TTTTGACATAAATTATTTCGTATAGAGTCGAGTCTGTGTGTACTCAAGTACATGAACAACTACTTAACTACAGAGAAACACAAAAATACATGAAAAAATATAAGGTCACTGGCAGAAAAAGTCAATAGGCTACATTGTTTTTATAAGTGTTAAGATATTTTAAGCAAAAAAATATTTGTAAAAAGCAGATAATTCCCACCACTTTTCACATCCTTAATTCTGCTGGTTTAGACACCAATATTCCCCTACTTAGCCAAAGGAGAGGGATTTTCATCCAAATGATCTGGTCTGCTTTAGGTTGAATGAGATTTTAGATTCAGGATGAGTTCACTTTTTCTCACCATCCACAGTAAAGAAAATCCTCATGCCCAGCTCATCAGCATGACTCCAGCAAAGTCCATGGGATAGGTCTGATCTGTCAGGTGTTTTCAGATTATTAGCTGTTAAATATATGATGAGAGCTGAAATGAAATAGCTGTGCCAATAAACAGAGAGAAGGGAGAGTTTGAAGCTCCTGCAACCCAAGTCAGTGCTCTTGCTCTGAGGAGATTTGACTGATGGGCAAGGTGACTTTACACTCCAGACAGAGAATCAGGATATCACCCCATCTCTGTCCCCACGGCACAGAATTTTAAGGTGAAACATAACTCATTTTAATTGCTGTTGGATGTCGTTCTTCAGTCTGTGACACACCCAGGAAATCCTAGGATGGAATAGGGGGAGGAAGCTGCACCTGCCAACAAAAGTAGCATGAACAGACACAAGGTGGAACAATTCTTTGAAAGCAATTCAAATCAAAGATGTAACGAGGTCTCTTCCTCAGAAAAATCTTAAACTTTGCTAAAAGCTGGGCAGGTTTTTGAAGCAACAATTTCAAGATACAGGATAGTTGGTTAGCTGTGAACGGTTATTGTTACCATTCACCCTCAGCTTTCTTCTTTAAAATCAATAGCTGGCTTCAATGTGATACAGCGAGGTGGATCCTGTGTTTTTATGTACCCTTTCTTCATTTGTTCTTGAAAAGTCAAAGCAGATCTCTGCTAATCCCCCTGAGCCCTTCTCCAAGGCACCTGTATCTGTGTGGCCGAGTGGATTTTCCTCACTGGCAAGCTGCCTAAATATTTGCTGTTGTGATCTCTATCTCAGCACTTCATGCCAAAAGCACTTTGAAAAATCTGTTTTCTCAATCTTAGGCAAAAGGGCTTTTCAAAGCCCATGACTGTCAAGGAGATTTTGTTATTCATTTTATGGGGCTTTGATGGGATCAAGCCCTGTGCAGTAAGATTTAAAACAAACCAGGGGCTAGCTCTGCAGTCACTGAGAGAGTCAGGAGAATTTATGACTTCCCCAGAGATGTTCAGTGTCTCAAAAAACCAAAAAAAAACCTGAACAAACCAAACCAAAAATAAAATCCAAGTCAAAATGTTATTCCTTGCTTATATACTCTCTGAAATGCAAACACTAGCCATTCTGAAATTATAGGACTCAACAGGTGTTTAATGCATCTTCCATTGAAATTTTTGGTCGGAATCTCAAAGCAAAACCTCCACCTCTTTAAATTTACATGCATATGAAAATTTATACCTGAACAAGCAGAAGGAAATGAGAAAGCAAAAAAACCACAAACCTCAAACCCAACCACTCTGGAGATGGAAAAGAAATCTGAATGCTGGAAATTTTTTTGGAAAAGAAATCTGAATGCTGGAAATTTTTTATCTAAGCCATTACATCATTGCAAAATTCTTGTCGCTCTGTTAATCAGACAATCAAAACCTTGAAGACAAAATCAAAATATCCTTCTTAGATTCCATTTTCTGGGCTCATCTGTATATCACACATTTTTTTCTTTGTCTCTAAGATGGAATTAATTGCTCCATCAGATTTCACATTTTAGTTTTCTCTAATTGTTTTGGAATATCAAAACTGAAATTTGTAGATACTTTATTTATTTTCAAAATAATATTTGCTAAATTTAACATCTATCCCTTTTACTCGAAATTTTTTGGATAACTGTTTTTTTCTGGATAATTGTTGAATTAAAACCCTTTGGCTTTAGAAACATTTCTAACATTCTATTTTGGTTTTTGCAGAGTATTCTTCCATGAAAAATAGCTTATTTTAAATGAATGTAAGATGGCTTGAAATGAAATTAAAAATTAAGTTCCTAAAGTGCTCCAGGCATCATCATCCCACCCTCAGAAATCCTCCCTCTGTTCTCCGCTCATATATAAATATCCAAATGACAACTTTTTTTCCAGTAACTTAAAAAGAGAAAGATTTCACAAGTAGGTCATATACTGATGAATCTCAGGTCAGCAAAAATTCATTTTTGTGCATCTTATTTTCCCTGTGATTTCTGGGAAATCTTGTCCAGTCAAGGCCAGTAGGTTTTGCATCAATTTTTCTTAATTTCTCCTGGTTCTATTTCCCTTCTGGATGTCTATTCCCACCCCATTTGCTCAACTGCTCCATGCCTTCCCCTCAGGTAACACAATCCCAATGGATAATAGCATTTCCTATTGGAAAATGTGCTATTTTTGACAAAAGATCCACCCACTGCAGGATACTTTTATTTCCATTCTCTATTATTCTTGTGGATAATACTGAGAAATGAATAGTCAGAAGACATTTTTTGTTCTATATTTCTGTGGTTTGCATACCCAGCCTATAAGCTCTTAAACACTTCTGGTATGACACTTTGTAACTTGGGCTTCAAATTTTTTGGAAATTGTTGAAATTCTGGAAAGCAAGAAAATTACCAATGTCCTTTGCGTTGTTAGGAAAAGAAGACAAGAAAAAAATATTTTTAGTTTTTACCATGACTAATTACATAAATATGCACATGAAGCTTTATTGATCCACTTTTAGATTTATCTCAAGACTCAAAATCTTACTAAATGTCTTTAGAGCTTGTTAATCTTAAAGGAAATAAATATTTCTGAGTTATTTAACTGGTTTGACTTTAGCAGAACAAATCACAGAGTGATAACTTGGCTTAATTCTTAATAAAAAATGTATTATATGCTTTGGATGAGTCTTATCATATACTATAAGTTAAATTAGTTTGCTAGCATTTAAAGAAAATAATCTGAAATGTACTTTAATTTATTTTAACATTTTTGTAAAAATCAGCATTCTAAAAGGCACCAAGATTAGAGGTGTGAATAAGGAATCAGAATTCAGTGCTCACACAGCAGTGCCTTTCTTTGGTAAGTATTTTAAACTCTGCAAAAAAGATTTCAGACTAGATGATGATGTTGCTTGGATATTCTTTTCCTTTTGTTGTTTGTGTTTAAGGAATAGTTCATACCTCAACTTCAAATAATTTGAGTTTATACCCTCCTTGCCATTCTAAATAGCAAAAACTGATAAGGGGAAAAAAAAAGATAAGAATAAATCTGAAAAGTTTTTATTTTTTTCTGCTTTTTCTGAAAACAAAAACATCTTGATCATGTTCCTAGTAGCAGAATTTATATCTGTTTCTGTTTCACCAAGAGAACCAACCACCTGTGGAATCCAAGGCTGTGATTCACATGTACAAGTTAAAAATATACATAGTCAAAAAAAAAAAAAAGTAAAGAAAAAAGCCTTTCAGCTTACTGTATATAATTAAAGTGTAGTGGGATTTTCACAATGATTCAGCTACTGAGCACTTGATGCTGAAGTGAGTAACGAACTTCCCACTGAATTCAGTATTTTGGGGCACTTTTTAAAGAGCCTTTCAAAACACAGAAAGAGGGAGGAAAGTCAAACGTAGGATAAGAACAAAAAAAAATATATCTCTTGTGTAAAAATCTTCGATAAATATCCTACTTTTAAGACAGTGACTACTATGAAATTATTTTTTTGGCAGTAAATTTTTCCCCCCAAAACACATAGCAAAGTAAAGACATATTTCCATTTTGAAGATTTTGCCCAGTTTGAGCTTATACCTATGAAAATGCTGCTTTTAATTACCTGTTGAACACAGTCCAATTCATTCTTTTTTTCTACTTCTGAGTAAAAAAATCTGTGCTTACCAAATTACCTTGAAATTGTTAAAGCAGTCAGGCAATCATGAACTGTTAATAGTGGAAAATGAAAATAGTTTCTGAACTATTATATTTATACTTAATGTTCCTGTTACTTAAAATATATATAATGGATGCTAGAATTTATAAACATAGCTAATAAAAATATATAATTACAAATAAATGTTTTAATTCAGGTTTTTTTTTTTTTCCCCTAAATACCTGTATGACCTTGAAACCTTTCCTCCTTATACATTTCAAAATGTTGTTACTTTACTGAGTACCAGATGGGAACTGGACCCCTCATGCTAAAGATTTTTTAGCTGGGTGTAAAGTTTTAGCTCTTTCTTTCTCAAAGAACTTCCCAATGATCTGCCAAATTTCGATATTGTTATATTTCAATATTGTTATAGTAAATTATATTGAAATAATACCCCAAAAGGAGATTCATAGCACCACTACAGCACAGGAGAGTATCCTCTATTTAACAAGGTCCTTAAATATGCAAGACTCTCACAGATGATCTCATATGTCATTTCTATTTATAATAATAATAAAGGCTATGCACAGGGGATAAATGAAACTTGGATGTCAGAGGTTCCTTTCTGCTCCTGTAACTTTTGGCTTTACAGGAAATCCTTGAAGCCCCTTTTAAGTATTTGGAAGTAAGGAAATGTGAGAAGAACCAAACAGCTCTAACCTTTTAGGGTAACATCCTTCTCAAATTCTGATAGGTGTCACAACTTTACATGCATCCCTTAGTAGGAATGTTTTTCCACCTTCCTAAAAAAGTCATTCTTAAATCTCTCACCTCTTCTCATATTTCCTTAAGATACCCAAACTGAACAACAGAAAATATCAGAATACTTCAGTAGATTATTAAATGAGTAGATTATTTAACATTTAATTGATCAGTATTATTGTATTTAGCAGATTATTTGTAGGTTGCTTCTGTCATTTGTATTGCAAAGCCTGTAGCTAATCATGCAGTACTACTTCAGGGTGCCTGTGCAGAGGGGATCAGTGCTGTGTCATGCCCAGGGGGAGGCAGGAGTTTGGGACCGCAGCACTGAGGGGTAGATGAGCACTGAAAGTTACTGGAATCTGCTTTTCTGGGATCAATGGGTTCATTGTGCTGTGTTGGAGCTCAGTTCAGAAAGTGCAGTCTTTAACTTCAGTACCATAGGATTGTTTAGGTATAGAAAGGACCCCAAAACCCAACCAGTGCCCTCCCTGACATGGCAGGGACACCTTCCACTGTCCAGGCTGCTCCAAGCCCCAATGTCCAACTTAGCCTTGGGCACTACCAGGGATTCCAAGGCAAATATGTTACTCATATAAAGACTTTTCAACTTTATGAGGTACCTAAACTGTAAATAAAAAGTAGATTTGGGCAAACACCAGTGCTATAAGCCAACACATGTATGATATTAAATGTGCCCTTGTTCCCAATACTGAACCTCCTCTAAGTCTGAAACAAAACTCCTATTTGTCTTCACTGTAAAATTGCAATAAAAATGAATTTAAGCCCATACTTTTGACAGTCTTGATATTTTTCTTTGAAACTGATTCAACTCACCGCATGCCCACCATGGTTCTAGGAATTTTCTTTCTTTTATTATGTCAAAGTTAAATTGTGTTCACAGTAACTGGCCAACTCGATTTTTGCACCAAGTTCTGAAATCAGCAGGATTGTACATTTTTCTTTGAAGGTGATTTTTCTTTTTATACATGGCTCTTCTGTTATTGTGGGAAATGGAAGGATTTTGGCTATTGAGAAAATACAAGCAATGTAATAAGCCAATTATAAGGACTGCTAAAAGAAAAATCATTAATGGACAAAGAAAGGGCCAGAAAAATTATAAAAGCCTTTTTTTTTCCCAAGTAGTTTTCATAATTTTAACAGCAAATGATGTGATTTTAACAGCAGTGATGTGATTCCATGTCTTTTTCCTAGTAAAATTAAGAAATGTTTACTAATATCACAAGTTGTCATAAAGTAGTGAATTAACAATTTGTAAGTTTCAAAAAATTAACCAGTTCTTAACATACCATAATAAAATTAGGTTTTGTTAAGGTAGCTCACAAAGTGTCTTTTCCTATGAAAAGATTAAAATGTATTCACAGAAGCAGTAAATAAGATATTCTGTACATCTTTTTTAGTAATTTCCCTCAATTATTTCTGAAAGTGACAGTAATGAAAATGGATGACAGTAATAAAATTGGAATTCTCACCCTAGAGAACTTTTGTCTTGTGGAAAATAGTCCTGAAAAAGAAATCTAAGAAATGGGGTTATATAAATATTGACCAGTATGTAAATCTAAAATTTAGGTTCCAAGTTAAATATATTTTAAGAATAAACAATTGCTAAAGTACGGCAGCAGATAGACCCTATCACTTTGGGTAGGTATCCGTCTGCAGTGACAGCTTCTCCAGAAGATTCTTACAAATTATTTTGAGGTCAAAAAGAAGCAAAGAGAAGGTATAGAAGTCTATACTTCTATATTCTAAGGATACTGGTCTTCAAAACCTGCTTAAAGCAATTTAAGCAATGATGGTTGACTGGTTAAGGTGGATTTGGGAGATTCTGAGTTGTCCACATGTGGTAGGGGGTTCCTGGTTTGATTGTCACACATTCTCATTATCCTCAGCTATGTCTGCATACCTGTGGTAGTCATACTCCACAGTTACAGGTGACACCAGCACAGAAACATGTGGCGTCCAACATATATGTCCAGCTTGGTGTTTTGTGATACTTCAGAATCCAAGAATCTCAGAAGCTGGAAAAGACCACCAAAGCCATTTAGTCCCAGCTGTGTCCAGTCAGTCCAGAGCTCTGAGTGCCATCTCCTGCCCTTCCTGGGGCACCTCCAGGGATGGCACTCCAAACCTCCCTGAGCAGCCCCTGCTAAGGCCTGGCCACCCTTTCCATGGGGAAATTCCTGCTGCTGCCCATCCTGAGCCTGCCCTGGCCCAGCCTGAGGCCGTTCCCTCTCCTCCTGTCCCTGCTCCCTGGGAGCACAGCCCGACCCCCTCCGGCTGTCCCCTCCTGTCAGGGAGCTGTGCAGAGCCAGAAGGGCCCCCCTGAGCCTCCTTTGCTCCAGGCTGAGCCCCTTTCCAGCTCCCTCAGCCCCTCCTGGGGCTCCAGCCCCTTCCCAGCTCTGTTCCCTTCCCTGGACACTCTCCAGCCCCTCAATTCCCTGTCCTGAGGGGCCCAGCAGTGGACACAGCACTCGAGGTCCCCGCACAGGGACGGTCACTGCCCTGCTCCTGCTGCCACCCCACAGCTGGGACAGCCCAGGGGCCATTGGCCTCTTGGCCACCTGGGCACCGCTGGGCTCATGTCCAGCTGCTGCCACCAGCACCCCCAGGACCTTCTCCAGCTTTTCAACAACTTTTCCTCCAGCCTGGAGCAGCAGGGGCATGTTGTGACTCAAGGGCAGGTCCCGGCACTTGGCCTTGTTAACCCTCACACCACAGGCCTCAGTCCCTGGTCCAGCCTGTCCAGGTCACTCTGCAGAACCTTGTGGAGAGGAGATCAATGCCTGCACCCAGCTTGGTGTCATCCACCAGCTCACTGAGGGAGGACTTGATCTCCTCATCCAGATCATCAATAATGATATTGAACAGAACTGGGCCCAGTGCTGGGAGCACCAGAAGTGACCACCACAAGCTGGCTGCAGTGTCAGTCCCCGCCTCTCTCTGGGTCTGGCCAGTATTTAAAATCCAGAGAAAAGTGCACCTGTACATACTAGTTCCCAACTATAAATTAGTTTTTACACCTTATGAATGAAATGGGGGTGAATTGCTTGCGGGAAAAATGTTTAGGTCTGCCTGAAAGAGTGGTAGGCCCTGGGAGTGTGAGACTGAGCTTTTGCAGGCCAACATCTGCTTTCTGCAGGATAAGATCCTAAGATTCTTATGTTGGCTGATGCTTTAGTGTTTGATCTGTTTTGCTAAGGACCTCCAATATAAACATTAATATTTTATAGCATGATATTCCTTGCAAATAGCCAGAAAGCCCAGGAGCACACCTGAAATGAATTTCCTGAAATTTTTTGGATGAAGCAGAAGGCTATATTGGAAGAAATTTTTCATAATTATGACGAATTCACATGCACTGCATTTGTGTTGTAATAGATTAGTGTTTTTATTCAGAAATCTTGAAAGTTTTATAATCTGGGTTTAATGAATATCTGAAATGAGTTCAGTGAAGTTGATAATTTTCTAATGAAGAACGATGTAAAGTCCATAATCACAAAAAATAATTATTCTACAATGCTATTTTTTTTTTTAAACCTTGATGGAAAAAGTAAATTGTAGGAATTGGATCATTGGAAAGGTATTCAACTCTTTAGTACAAATGTATATGTCATATGTGCATATCTGGAGTAAGAAGAGAAAGTGTGCACAGCACTTCCAGTAAAGATATTGATAGCAAATATGAAAACAAAAAAGGAGAAATTGGTTGAGGAATAATTCAACGTTAAAAGAGAATGATGATCAGAAATTATTTCTGCATTACATTTGGATCAAAAAGTTGGTGGGTGTCAAAGATATATTTTAATAAAAGTTTTTTGTTTGTGTGATTTTTTGTGGGTTTTCTTGAACTAAATTTTTTCCTTTTTATTTAAATACAATTCATTGCCAAGCAATTTTGTTCAAGATAAATTGTATTGAAATATTGGAATGAAAGGAAGGGAGGATTTTCACATTAAAACTTATGACACTTAAACCTGCAGTTTTGCAGGTGCTTTGCAAAGGAAGATAGAACTGATGAGACCACTAGAAAGGCTTTTTCAGATACCCAAAAACCAGAATAACACAATTAATTTAGTATCAGTACCACTCAGAAGAGGTACTCGGTTGTATCAGCACAGAATATCAAGAACCTATTTCTCTTTCAGATTGATTTTAGGCTGCTGTAGATCAACATTTAAAGCCACTTGCAGCAGGCTGTAAAATTTTAGTCTGGTTCTCTGCTTTTGCACGGGTATAAAACCAATGTAAGGACTTTGAACTGGAGCCCCATGAATATAGAAGTGTCCAAACAACACATGTTTGCTGCAGATGAAAAGACCTGGATGGGAAAAAATGGACCACCACAATCCATTTAAATATTGAGAAGCAATTGGAAGGCTTTGGGTGGCACTACTTTAAATTCTAAGGCCTGAAATACAAATTATCCTGGTAAAGAATCTGAGGCTTTTGTGATGAAATACACGCTGTTTTTCAAATAACTGAGCTATCTCATCAAACATCGGGAATGCTTTCTGGCCTCAGATTTCCATTTGGCTAATGACTCTCTCGCATAGAGTATGACTAAAGCTGTCACTGCAGCAATGATAGCAATACATCAATAAACAACGTTTCCTTGGTTTTGCTGTCTCTTCCAAGAGAAATGAAAAGATCAGTAGACTAATCACACTGCTGTTGGGGGAATGAAAATTCAAAACATATGCACAACTGAAAGAAAAAATTGAAATCTTCTTTAAGTGTATTCATGTTTTTATTTTTGTCTTTGTATTTGAAAGAAGAACTTGCACTTAAATACAGTTGTACAAAGCCTGTGACTTTCAAAGACCAAAAGAACATTAGTTATTTTTGGTGAGAATGTTCATGCCTGATCACACAGATAATTAGGCATTGGTCTATGGAGAGCAACATATTGGTCTCAGATCTTCATAAATATTTTACCCCAAGCTGGACAGAGTATAGCTGTATCTATTTTAACCATCTGGGATCTTGCCCAGATTGACTTCCAGCTCCAGAAACTAACAAAACATTGATTTTGAGGCTTTTTGAGCACATCTTCAAGGACATTTTTGCTTAAGATTAAAAATTGTACCATGTAATATACACACACTATAATTTTCTCTGAATTGCTTCCTACTCAGGTGGAAATGAAGGATTTGTTAATTAAATGAGATTTTTTATATGTTCTAACACATGTGAAACCTGGATTACCTAGTAGGGATTACACCCTTCACTGACAAATTCAGTTTTTGGTAGATGAGGTGCTCACCTTTCAGTTTCATTTAACCATTAATTTTATTTTGTTTCTGTAACATTTCAAGTTACACTTTCCAAAGTTATGGAACTAACAAAGCCAAATTAAAAAATGTTTTCTTAATGAATAGGAGGTTGATGCACATGACCATGAAAATATATAAATTACAGCCTTGACAGCAAAAGTTCACAAGCATTTGTTGGCACACCACCTTTTTTCACTGTCCAAATAGAAGACATTTCAATAATTTCAGGCACTTTACACTTATCTTGTCACAAAGTGGTTATTTCTGTAAACAGGGATGTTCTCCCCAGCTCAGACCTTCCTTATTTCAGTTACTTGCCCAGTGGCTCACCCCACATCTTTGGCCTATTTAGTTTGTTCCCAGGAATCCATTCATAAGCTGTTAAAAAGGGATCATGTTGGGTTTAAGATTCTGAATAAAGTAGGGCAGATATTTCTGTAATGTATGTAGAGCAGCTGGAAGCACGATGCACCAAAAAAAAAATAAATTCCCAGGAACGATTTACCTGATCTTACTTAGGGCATGTAACTAAAAACCAAAAAATTTAAGGTGATTGATTGTATTATATGCTAATGAATGAAAGATTATGAATCTGAAGGTGAAGTGGTAACTTTTTTTTTTCAAAGAGGAAAGGAAAAACAATAAAAGGCTTTGTCATAAAAGGAAACGTGTTTTAAACAATAAAAATATGTTTAAAATTGCTTTATTTAATGTTTAATAAGAAGTTTAAAAAACCCAAGTCCTTTAATGATACTTTTCCAGTGGGTAAAATGCTTAGAGCATGGCAAGAGAGCTTGTGACTGTGATTCTCAATGTGAATTTGTAGACACAATCTACTCATTCAATTAAATAAGTATAAATATATATATGCTATATATATATATCCAAATAAGTATATAAGATATATATATATATTTGGAAATATATCTATATTGGATATATATTGGAAAACCAATCTATAGATTATAAGTTCTCCCTGATGGTAATTTGAGGTCTAGGCCGTACAGGAAGGTTGGAAGGGAAGGAAGGAAGGAAGAACAAATAAAAGAAAAATGAAAAAAAGGAAAAGAAAAAAGGAAAAAAAACCCTGGGCTGCAGAGTGCTAATTTCTTTCAGATTTTCTCTTTGCATAGGAGACTCTTAGCAGGTAGCGCTGTTTAAAAGTCTGAGTAAATGCAAATGAAGGAGAAACTGGGACATCTGGGTATAAAAGTATATTATGTAGTTCCAAGAGGTCCAGTGGCACTTGTGTTGTGTTTAATCAAGTAGAACAAAGTAGATATTAGATCCTTGTAGACTATTTTGCTTAGCATTCCACAAGTTGTATTTAAATCTCAGTGGCCTGAATGCTAATTAATAGAACAAATTAATCTTTTTGACCCAGAGGAAATTTGCAACCATGTTCGTCTCATGCTTACAAGGGTATTTATGTTGACATTCAATGGCTCTGATGCAAAGACTGAATAAGAGACATGTGGCAATCCCAAATCCAAATTAGAGGAATCATGTTTTAATCAGTGAGGGTTTTTAGAATGCAATTGCTAGAGCAGAACAAGGTTATCCATCAATTCAGTGTCAAAACAGTCTGACATCTCAGAGGAGATTATTTTCTCAGAAAGAAACAATTTTTTTCTTCCATAGAAGTTTGTAAATCAATACTTGTTCCCTAAAGGTACCCAGAGGTTTTCCTAATGTGTTTTGTTAATGGGAAACAAGGAAGACAAGGTTTCAGTGGATGTCAGATGGAAAAAGGTATCAGAATGTGAAGAAAAGAAAAATTCATTTCGATTGTTGAGATACAAGCTCAGTTGATGAGGCCATTGTGGGTGGGAAAGAGAGCTGAAATGCTCCAAAAGAAGTCCTTTGCAGCTGGTACAGTTTGAGGCAGTGGAGAATTTCAAGGAGATTTATAAAGCAGGAAGATATATTTTGCAGAAGGGCTTTAAAAGAATTTTTTTTGCCTGAGAAAGGCTGGGTTTAACCCACAATATATCTGTAATCTGTTCTGTGTGCAGCTGCAAACTCTGCTTCAGTGCTGTACTGCCTCAGCACGGAGGTGTGCAGCTGGCCAGGTGTGAGAGCACTTCCCTGACAGCTCTTTGGACATGAGAGCTCTGTTAGACTTCAAGGCTGCAGACCATACATCATCTCCCATAGCCAGATCCATGGAGTGGCGAATATCCTTCCACGTCCCTATGTGCCCTGATCTAAATCAATTTGGTTTGGTCATCCCCTAAATTGGCAGGATTTTCGGCTGTGGAGAATTGTCACATGACATCTGCAGAAGGTTTAACTTCCTCCCTATCATTATTCTGTTGTAAAACACAGAACAGTTTTGTCCTAGCACCATGTAGCATTTTGTTCTTAACTTTGTGTGCAAACTCACTGATACAGGCAAGCTGCCTAGATATGCTCTTTTTTTTGGGGAGGGTGGGGGATCAGCATGTCAAAAAATTTGTCACTTCTGATTGGATGTCAGGAGAGATTAAGAAAATTCTGACATACACAGCCAAGCCATCGTTTCAGTTAAAAAAATCTACTCTTCCTGCTGGAATACAGAACAGTGATCAATGCTGAAGACCTCAATCAAGACTCATTAACCCTCAGAACCCTCAGCTGCTGAGACACAGAGCTTAGCAGTGTTTATTCAGCCAGGTAAACTTGTTACTGTAAGGTTCATTTTTATTTCCTCAGAAATCTTGCAGTCTTTTTTTGGTCTAAATAGAACAGTTTCCATGATGGTGTGTGTCCATGATAGTATCACAGAGGCACAATGCCTGCCCTGAGGAGGAGTGTAGCATAGAAACCTTTCTGAAGAGTCTTCAGGTGCAAGAGTAAGATGTCAAGGGTTTTCACTCATATCCGTGCAAGCAAAATCAGAAACTCATCTCAAGACAACCTGTACAGTGTGACCCAGAAGAAACAGATAAAAAACCAGATTTTATTAGTTTGGTTTATTTTTTTTTCTGAGAGAATCATATTTGTATGCAACTTATTTTTAACTGTTGAAAAACATCTCTGTGGGCTGCTTACAGATGGAATAAGAAATAGAATTTTTTTTTTCCCCCTAAGGCTGACAAAAAACTGAATTGTTCTGAATTTCCACCCGCATGAAGAAACTATACCCAAAAGATGTATTTCAGCTTATATCATGAATAAACCCTAGAAACAAATCAACCAGCAACAAAAAACAAACAGAAAATAACTCCCCAAAAACCAAACAATAATAAAAAAAAAAAAAATCAAATCCAAAACTAAAAAAGCCCTAAACAAACAAAAAAAGCCCCAAACCAATCAGCTATCTTCCATTTGGTTTGTCTATAATATGTGAAATATTGGTGGGGTTATTTTTCTTTCAGCTGTAAGACTTCAGATGAGAAAATTAAAGAATCATAGAATGGTTTGCGTTGAAATGGACCTTAAAGCCCATCCAGTCCCTTTTCTCATATCCCAATTTTTAACTCACTATTTTCCTTGGCAGCTGTATCTCTAGAAACAGTCTGCTGGTAACTCATAAAAAAATGCAGCACTCAGGAGCCAGGGCACAAGAGCAGTCATTCATGGTACAGAGCCCTCAGCCAAGATAGCAATTTTACAACGAATTTTTATCAGCATTACTATCTGGATAGTCTGCCCTAACAGAATGCAGCAGATTAATTAAACTGAGCAGACTGCCAAAGCACATGTTAATTAACTTTGGTTAACTTCTTCCAGTATTAACTGTGAGAGTGACATCATTTGAAATAATTAGGCATTAGAGACCTCTAAAAGTACATCAACTTGTTCATTTCCTAATGCTTTGCCCTCACTGAACACTTGTGGACCTCAGGGGACCTGCTTGAACTCTGCTGCTACCACCAGCCTCTCACAGGCAGGTGGTGTGGTGCTGCATTTCTGCAAAAAGCAAGATCTTCACATTGGAGTCAAAGCAGGAAAAGGAAGGACACTGAGCTTTACAGGGCACCAGAAAGATGAAAATCCTCATACTGCTAATGCAAGCCAGCAGAACAGGCAGACTTCCTTTGATCCAATAACACAGTCTGCACTCAGACGAAGATAGAATGAAAAAGACTTTTCATTTAAAATTAAATATGCAAGCAGTTATTCACATATCAATTATCATCCTAATGATTTTGATTATACTTCCAAGCCTTGTTCACTACTCTAACAGAAAACAACCAGAATTTAGCTAATAAACTTTATAGGTGGTAAGTTTTTCCCTTTGCTATGGGCATGTTGCAATTTAAGACAGCTGAACCATAGCTGTGTTTATTGCTCTTCCCAGAAAAAGAACAGTTAGAATAGTAACCTTCTTCCCATTTCTGGTCCTATAAAAAGTATTTACCTTTCAGAACGCTTTTGGAAGTGCTGTTGAATCTCTTGAAAAAGAGGGGAAAACCCCTGCTAATAATCAACAACTTGTGCAGAAGAGGCAGAACAGCTCTTGGTAACCACGTATAATCAAAGTATGAAGGACAAAAAACAAAAAACAAACCCAATGATCTCCCATCCCTCCTGTATCTCTTTCTTTGGGATACCTTTTTTTCAGGATATCAAATCTTATCAAAGCTTCACTCTTTAGTCATAAATTTGAGCAAGTTTTGTCTGGAACAATTTAATGGATTTCTGTTCATTATCACAAGGCATAGATTTCCTCCTTGCCCAAATCACCAATTCAATAGACCAAAAGCTTCCCAAATGACTCATCTTTATTCTAACATTTGCACAGCCACCTACTCCAAATCATCACTCTGAGCTCAGAAGAAACGTGCAGCACTCTACGACACCTCAGCTCTTGAAGACGGGGAGTAACATTCTGTTTTCACTGCTAAATTTTTTGCAAAGATAGGCTTTTGGATATATCTGTCACTAAGTGTAAAAGAAAGCAACTGAGAGGAAAAAAGGTTCTTAATTTTGGGAGTGCATTAGTGTGATTTTTTAATCAGTTCTTATGTACAGTCACAGCCTGAAGCAGCATTCAAGCACATTTTTCAGCTTTGGTGGGCACCCAATGTCCAGCCAAAGTCAACCCATCACAGCCCTACAGATAAGTATAACCTACTAGAAAAGTCCAAAACAAACAAAACCTTTCTTTTTTATTATTTTTCTTCTTGTTCAGTCACAGATATGAAGGGAATCTTTAAAAATATAGGTTTACTTATATCCAATCATAATCCTGGGATAATGCTACTATTTTCTTGACGGTCATGAAAAGGTGTTTTGTTATCCCCTCTGCAAGGGGATAATACCTTCTTCAGTATGTATGGTCTGGGGTGCTACCACTGCCTCAAATATTTTCTCAAATTGTGTAAAATATAATGAAGAATCAGACCAACAGGAAAATTGTTTATTAAAAAAAAAAACAACCAACTCTTTGGTAATTTCTAAGTCTGGATTTATGACAAAAAAAAGTCCCTTCAGTCCACTTGAGAAGACTTTTTCCATTTACATGGGGTTAAGTCACCAGAGCTACCAATTCTGTATCCTACAGCCTATTGAGAGATGGTTTCTGCTCTCTGTGCTGGTGAACGAATGTTAATTTGTCATTTTCACAGGTCTCCACAATGACTCCAGTGGATTAAACCAGGAATTTTATTATGCATCAGAAACTGGAGCATATTGATAAACAACTGTTCTGTGGAAAGGACTAGTGTCTTGCAGGGCTGTGCTTTGCTACTTGCATGGAAAGCCTTCCCAGGTACAGCGGTTTCATTGCTCCAGGCTGTGTACCTCACACTCCTGCCTGTTCATTCACCTTGATTAGTGGAACAGGTTAGATTGATTTTTCTTGTTCTTCATTCATAGGATACTCTTGTTCACTGCTGAATTCACTAATTTGTACTTTTCCTCTCCCAGCTCTCATTTTCACCAATAGTCTGAAGATTTTGTATATTCTGATAGAAATATTTACTTTTTAAATTCTACACTTACTGGGTAACAATGCTTATCTAAAAATCGTGTACTTATGCATGGAGATCTATGTCTTCTGTTATTTTGTTTTAGTAAACCTTGGTTTGTTTTCAAAAGAAATATATATTATAAATATCTATTTAGATTTTCTAGCCCAATTTCTTTTTAATTCCTTCCAGTGCTAGAACAAAAAATGTACCTAGAATACTGTGATTTATTAACTTAATGACTTTTGGAAAAAAGGGCTTGAAAGTAATTTAATTTTTAATCACTTAATATTGCAAAGATGTAACTTATTTCTAGTGAACAAGTCAGGCTTAAAGAGAAACATAGTGCTAAACTTTAAAATTATGTATCTGAACCATCAATAACTGTCATTTCACATATGAAGTTATTTAAAGGCTAAGAATACGTCACATTTCCACGCTGGTAGAAAATTAAAATACTATATTATCAAATCTCAGTTCCACAAGTATTCTTCACACTGCAATAGGTTGTGTGAAGAATTAAATTGACTGAAACACATTGAAAAAAAATTAACAGGAGGCAACTTCAGAAATGAAATGTTTCAGTCAGTCATTAGGTCAAAAAAATAAATTTATTTGATAGAGCATAAAAAATTCTACTGTTTTAATAATTTAATCTTTTTAATGTTTCTCTTTTTTTTCTTTCATTCATTACAGCTATGTTGGGGAAATGGGGAAACAGAAAGAAATATAGAGCTCATATCTCAGATAACATTACTTTTGATTTACAGTTTTTACAGTTTTTTGGAAATTTTTGTATTAAAACTCAAGAAATATTTAATTAAAAATAAAAATTCTGTTTCTTTAATTCCATTTGGTTGTTAATAGAGCAGCATATTTTAAGAACACTGTGAAAATTTTACAGGCCAAGAAAATTATGCATGATGGCAAATATACTTCACATGATAACAATACTTACTCATTTGAGTGGATTACAGCCAATTACATCTGATGTGCTAAAGAGTAATGACGTTATTTTTTTCTTAAATTAAAAGTAGAGTTTCATAAACTTCAGCTGAATTCAACCACATCCTTTGTGAAACCTACATTCTGGCTGTCTAAATTGTTCTGAGTCTTATTTACCTTATCAAACCAGTCAGATATTAAACCCACGTCAATGAAACATTGTTCTTTGGAATATTCCTTTCCAATTAGGAGAATCTCTCATCCTTAGCATATGAATTTCTTATCTGTATTGCTTTCATGTTATCACGACTAAGTGCCAAAGGAGGACAATAATATTTAATGAGAAGTCACATGAGACAAGGAAATAAAATAATGTGTTAAGCAGTGCCAGTTTATCAGCTGCTGTGTACAGACATGCAGCTCTCCTGAAGCCGAGGTGATTTGAAGTTTTTCTGAGCTGAATTATAGTGATGAGAATTTACATCAGTAAAAAACTACAGGCTTTGGCAGTTTTTTGTTGGATTGATTGGCTGGTTGCTTTGGTTTGTTGGGTGTTTTTGTTTGTTTTAGTTTGTCTTCCTTGTTTTTTCTTTTCATTTTGTAGTCTTTCATTCTTATTAAAAAAATAATTTCTGATCCATCCTGTATTTTTTAAAATGTTGTTTATGGAATTAAAGATGGCTTTTTTTCCTTAAAAGAAAGCCCCATCAGTGTTGTTTTCTAAATTCTTCCTCTATTAGCTGATTGCTCTTTCTACATTAATTTGAAAAAAAATGGAGACTTTTATAAGTGCCATTAGAATCTCACTGGAGGTTAAAATATAGTGCTGACCTAAAAAGAGCAATCTTTAATCTGTATCTCATTTCTGTATGGTAATAGAATTTGGACAATTGCATTTGTAAGTTTATAATGAGCCTTAAAAATAATGTAAAAATGTGCTATAAGAAAAAGTAAATTAACATCCTCAAAAAGCATAGTATAATGTCTGTGTAAAGAGATTAGAAACAGAGCCAGTGAGATGTTTGGATGCAGGAGTATTGTCTATCTGCCTCCATTGCACAGAAAGAAAAATCCTTAATTAGCGATTGTGATGTTCGTTAGGTTTGGAAAAGCTGTTGCTTCCTACATTTTACTGGTAAAATTTCTTGTTATTCCAGGTATTAAAGCATTTCAGGTAAGTGGGATTGACATACAAGACAGATTACCTTGAAAAGGATGAAAATTCAAAATCCAGTGGAGATTGGGGCACAACTGGTCCTGTTTTTTTGGCAGAATATTTTGCAATATGTGACTTTATTCTGCATGTATGCTCATCTTTTGTGTGTACAAAGATAGAGGAGGCTTTTTACATCTTCTAAATGGAGAAATGGGTGGGACCATCCAAAGTTTATTAAAATATGAGAGCACTCTTTTTGCGTGAAACCTAGTGTCATGGGTTGCAGTGTAAAATGTAATCAGGAGTGTGTTATTCTATTACCATCCCTTTGAACTGGGATGGAGGGTAGTTATGTAATCTTCTGTTGATAAACCAGCTAATAAGAAACCATCAAGAGCAGTTTCCTTATCTCTTCCATGACCCATCCTCCCTCCAGGGATCGGTCTTCTGCTCATGGGCCATTGAGTCCCACTGATAAACTTCCATCATCCCATTGGGAAATGCTCCATCCAGGGAGGGGCACCAAGCCCCTCTACCTGGATAAAAACCTGAGACTTGGAACACCAAGTCAGCCTTTTCCACTGGACTCCCAGAGGAAGAACAGGCCCATCCATCACCACTGGACCTTCAGTGGAGGGATGCACCTTTCTCCAGGATCACTGCTTCAACAGAGCCACAGCTGCTACTCCAGGAGAGCTGCAGCCACCATTGCAAGTAGACTGCTGCCAACACCCTGACCAACAGGGTGTCAGGTTGTATTCTGACTCTGTCAGTGATTTTCTTTTTTCCTTATTGCATGTATTTTATTTCCTTTTTGTTTTATTTTCCCTTTTCCTAATAAATTGTATTTCTGACTTGGAGTGTCTCACTGGTTTTGCTTTTCAAACCAGAACACCTAGAATGACAGCAATGATAGCAAAAGTCAGCACACCTTAATATCTTAAAAGATGTTGTGATATCAAGTACATTCTTTTAAAGCTACAAAAACATAGGATGGAAATAAAATACAATTTTATAAACCAGAGCAAGACTAACTAGATAAGAATTTTCCAAGGGTGAAATGAGATCTCATAATCTTTAAAACAGGAATAGATAACTTCCTCACCAAAAAACCCTGCACAACTCAAATTATTTGCCAGAGTCAATGGGTTAATTCTTCAAATCACAGAATTATTGATGTTAGAAGAGATATTTCCAGACATTGAATTCAACTTCCCTGTTAAAAAAGAGTCAGCTAGAGCATTTTGTCCATGACTCTAGTACCTAAGAATGGAGTCTCCAAACTCTCCAAACTTCCATATTTGAACATCTTCAAAGTAAATTTCTTATAATTAAATAGAAATTCTTATCTTTCCACTTGTGCCCATTACCTCTTGTCATTGATACTATTGTCTGCTTTATCTGCTCCAATCATATAATTAAGTATTTCATGTATTAATTAATATATTTTATTATGAGATAAATCAAGCTGAAATATTAGGCTGCTATTTATGGGGTATTATGGAAATTATTTGATTCCAACAAAAATCAAGTGGGAAAATAACAAAATCCTCTTGCAAATGGAATTCTAGATGTCTAATTATGAGCACTGAGCCAAAAAAAATGTTGTAATTTAGTAAATACAAACTTATACACAGGGAATGCCTATAATTGAGGCCAAAATAATGTAAAATTATGTAAATTATGTAAATATTGATTTTTTTTATCCAAACTATTGCTTCCTTTTTCTCTATATAGGAAATTAATAATATTTTGAATTTTGCATTTAGTTACTGTCAGAATTCAGAGTATTGAGGGGTAATTTTGGAAAATGGATAACAAAACAGACATATTGCCTTTTTGAAGCTTCACATAAGCTACAAAGAAGCCAAATATCATGGAATTTCATAATCCTAGATTCACATAATCACAGAATAACAGAATCCCAGAATGGTTTGGTTTGGAAGTGACCTTAAAGATTCCCTGGTGCCAGCCCTGCCATGGCAGGGACACCTTCCACTGTCCAAGATTGTTCCAAGCCCCAGTGTCCAGCCTGGCCTTGGACACTTCCAGGGATTGGTCATACAGGAATTATCTTTGAAAACAGAGAAGACCAACATCCATTTTATGCAGACTCTAAGCACAAATCCCAGAACCTCCACACCTATAATAATTTTGGTGAGAAAATTTAAAGGTTATTTTTTTTGGCTAATGAAGATTGCTATTAAATGATCACAGACTCATAAATCAGTATTCCTTGCACAGATTTAAGGTCTAGACTGAGAGGCTTAAGACAGTTAACAGATATCTAGAACCAGAGAAAAAACCCACTTTTTAAAGAAAATATTAATTAATACCAATAGTAAAATGAAAGGACCTTTTTATGTTGTTTGCTGTGACCTGAGTCTTTTTAGAGCCACTTCTTTCTGTGATATTTTTTCTCTTCAAATGAGCATGGTACATTCCTTTTACCTTCAAGAGAGTCATTGCGCTTTGTTTTCTATAACCAATTCCAAGTCACACACAGATTCTAAAGTAACAATCTGAAATGCCTTTCTCTATCAATTCTAGTTCTATTTATTCAGACAGCAAGATTAAGTTTCGGTTGAGACACCGAGTTGTGGTGCAAAAGGCATTTTGGAAAAAGGCACTGGCTCCTAACCTTTCAGAATTGTGTGAGTGAAAATACCCATTTTGTTATTACGAAAAAGGACTGAAGCAAAGCTGCGCTACTTCAGATGGTATCTGGGGATTATTATCAAGTTATTTTAAAGCCTGCTTTAGTAATCACGGTGTGTCATGATACATGTCTTTAATGCTTCTTTATCATCTGGAAGTGTATATGTAAAATAGGTGCTTTTTTAGTTTTTTTAGGTAACAAGATTTAATTCCGAGTTCAGTGTTCTGTATTCCAGTGGCAACATTCTGATGGAAAAACAAAATATCTGTTGTAACTACTTACATAGCTCTAATAAATGAGAGCCAAAGTACTGATTTTATGTATCAGCTCTGAAACAAAAAAGAAAGAACTGCAGTTATGGAAAAAATAAAGGGACTGCAATTCAGTTTTAGAGTTTCAGATCTCCCAAAGCACCTATAAGAAGGCTATTCCTTGTAATTTAGAAATTGGAGAGAAGAGAGTTCGCCTGATTTGGGAAAGGTGCTCAGAATATGGACACAAACCCACTTTGGAGCACAAATCTGATGAGGAGCAGCTGAGGGAGCTGGGAAAGGGGCTCAGCTGGAGGAAAAGAGGCTAAGGGGGAAATTCTGGCTCTGCACCACCCCCTGAAAGGAGATCATGCTCTGCTCCCAGGGAGAAAGGGACCTCAAGTTTTTCCAGGTAAGGTCTAGGTTGAATATCGAGGAAAATTTCTTTATTGAAATAGAGTGGCCAAGTATTGGCACAGGCTGTCAAGGAAGTTCTTGAGTCACCATTTCCGGAGACATTTAGGAGATCTCTAGATATGGTTCTTGGAGAAGTAGTTTAGTGATTTATTTGACAACGTTGTGGGAATGGTTCAACTTTATGATTTTAAAGGGCTCTTTGAGCCTTAAATACTCCAGTATTCTATGATATCAGGGAATATTCTTCAACCTAGACTAATTCTCATTTTTTCAACAGCTGCAAACCCTGATTCTTAGGTGGGAAATCAGAGTCCACATGGCCTCAGTTACCCATGTCACTGTACAGACCTAACACAGAAAAATATGCAGTCAGAACTCTGATATAAATGAAAGTTTTAATCCACTGCAGTAAAACATTTTCACTGTACTTTTCATGTTTAGTTTCTTTGTCACACCGTGGGGGAAAAAAGTCACCTCAAGAAAGAATGAGGTTATGCAGCAGGAAGCAGCAGTGGTGGGTCAGGGTACTTCCTCCTCCTCCACAGTGACAAATTTATGCATCAAGTGCAATTTATGCAGCAAAGAAGCTTTACACACATGATACATCTGTGAGACGCGAAATTTAAATGTCTGCCTGTGCAAAAAGGATCTGGTTACCACCTCCCTTCTGCATGTTTATGAGAGATGTAGAGAGATAAAAGGGTATGCTGGAAGAGCTGATGAATCGTGTCAGCTTTGCAGGGTTGCTGCTCTGACAGGGGAAGCATGGATCTGCTGATGGATCTGCTCACTTGCCCATGCCTACCTGCCTAATTCATCCTTGATGTGGACGGGGAAGCAGCAGCAAGGCCATTCACGAAGAGTCTCCTGGAGGTGCACTGTGAAGTATGTCCTGATGGCTTTGGAGCTCTGCTGATGCCATGCAGCTCACAGAAATCAAGGGAGAGCTGCTAATCCTCCCACATGTGCTTGTCAGTTTGTGTTTTGTGCTGTATTTCATCGCTGTGGTTGTGGCTGGGATGAATAAAGCTGAGCATGAGCGAGATAAAGGGGGAGTGGGTCAAGTGTTAGCGTAGGATTTGGGGGTCCTGCTTGAGCTCACTGATCCTGTCACAACTTGTGGTAGTAAGCAAACTGATGGCTGATCAGGTTCTGGGGGGAATTTCAGGGTAAGGGTTTATGAGTTTTTCCTCCACAAAATACAGGGAGTTAGATGCTTCAAAGTGGATATCATAAAAATCAGGCTGCAACATAGAACTGCCCTAGACAGTAAAAAATATAAAAAATGCGGAGGAAATGAATAATTTAAAACCCCAGTTGCCTCCAAAGTTTGTGTTATTCTTCCTATTTGAGATGGGTGAGCTTGAAACTTTTCTTAAGTGTTCTTTTTTTTTAGACAGAGAAGATCCTCCCCTTTCCTAGACGTCGGCAAAAATGATCAGCATCTTTCTGCTGAGCAGTAGAGAGGTAAGAGCAGCCTGCCACCCTCTGGGTCAGACACATTCTGTTTCCTTTTCTATGTGAAATATTCAAACCCCACATCTCTTAGACTGTATCCAACACATCAGATGCTGATCCATGTTAGAGGAATGGGAATTATTAAGATAAAGGACAGGATTTTGTGTCACTGCAGTTCAAATTGCCAAGGGAGCTGTGGTGGAAGGCAGCCTGGGCAGGCTCTGCTCTGCCTCACAGAGCTGGGTGTTCCTCCCAGAGCTATCAGATATGAGTAGCGCCTGGGGAGCGTGACAAGGAAATTAGAGAAGCTTATATGTGGAAGGGGCTGCTTTCTGAACTCTAATGCATCAAGAATTGCTTATAATGTAGTCTTTCTTATTGAAATTTTTGCTAAGTCTCTCTTTTTTAATGAATGGTGTGCTTTCAGAGAGTTAATTTTTTCCACTCCATAGTTCCTAATAACTGAAATCCATTTGGAGAATATGCTATCCCTTCCTATAATTTAGAAGTTTTCTTCAGGAAAGGGGATATTTCTGCAACTCGATTGATGACTTGAGATGAACAATTTTGTGTAAGAGTTTTAGGACATGATTACCTCTGAACTAAAATTCCTGATGGATGAAAGGGATGTAGGAAAACATCATTTTGCTCCTTATCTACCCAAGATTTTGGATAAGGTCAGCTGTAAAGGCTCCTGCAGAGAACAGGGTCTTCAGCCTTTGATTGTTCCATCTGATGTTATTAAGGCATCAATCAACAGACAATCCTACTGGACCAGAAGAGACTGGAGATTTTATATGTTTAGCTGGCTGATGGAAATGGTGCCAGAAGAACATTCAGTATTTTAAGATAAACACACAGGTCCTGTGTGTAGCCTTAAGTTGTCTTGCCAAACCTGAACTTTAAACCAGCAAGGAAAAAAAGAAAGTAAAACCAAAAATCAAAGAATTTTACTCAACATGAGTTAAATTGCATATTTGATAATCAATTTCATTTTTAATGTGAGGAATATAACTTTTCTTTATTTTCAAACCATTATTCCTCACACTGTGGGACTCTAAAAGAATAGAATTTGCTTCTATCTATTTTTTTCTTTTATTTTTTCCTCTAAGAGTTTTCAAATTCACCCAGTGCAGTGAAGAATACAAAACCTGAAATTTGAAAAGTCTAACTTGTTTTAACTGGAAATAAATGTTAGAATTTAGAGATTGTCTAGCCTAACCCCAAATGTCAGTAATTCTTTTTAGAAATAATTTACTTCTATATAACAGTCATTTGCTGGGATAAAAAAATCAGCAAAAATCTTATCTTTGCAAAGTTTTTAGGGCAATTACTGGTCCTAAAATATGTTTTTTGCTTATAGAACTCAACCTGTGTATCATTTTCAGTTTTAAACTCCAATTTTAGAAACTCACTTTAGTAGTAGCCCATTTCCCCTTCTTTTTCTTTCCTCCAGCACTAATAAAAGCCATGACCATAAATGTAGAGGGGAATTATTAGCTGGGGTAAGATCAATTTCCCACCTTTATCCCCTGATATTTGTGTGAGGCTGGAAAGCTAAATAAATATAATTTTGTTCCTGATGTAAGACATGAGAAAAAAAAATAACAGAGAAGTATTGAAATATCAGTTAGTTTTGAAATATATGCAGAAGACATCCAGCTAAATATGATGATTCACTTTATACATGAATGAGTAAATATAATACTAACCTCAAAGTTTTGGATCAAAACTCTTTGAGGCAGAATTGTGAGAGAGTTTCTACTCAGAGATATATGAATCTGATTCTAATTCCCCGAGTTTTGATCTAATAACCTCAATGATAGCCAACAATGAAGCCAGTTATTCCTTATGAGAAATTTAAGTTTCTGAGATATTTTAAATCCACTTGGATAATTATTTGTTGAAGCAGAGAAAATAAGTAAAAGAACTGTTGCTACAAGAATTTCAGACTAAGGAAGGAACTGAAGTAGGTCTGGTAAATGGGTGTGCTGAAAATAGAGTGTGTCTGAGGACATCACAAAAAATTTCACAAGAACGTTAACTGCAAAGGGCATAATTTTCTTTTTTTCATTTAGAGTCTGGCACACAAACTGCAGTTTTTATAACTAAACTAGTGGCACAACACTGGGAGGAAATATTAGTACAGGAATGACTGTAAAGTTAGGCAGAGTTTAATGATTTTGGGACAGGGGAAATTAAATGGGATGGTATTTAGTAATAGTAAGTAAAATGACTATATTTATCGTGTACTTGGATATCAATAAGAGGTGTTCTCCCACAGAATGAAGAATTATTAGGAACAGTAAAAACAAAAAATCGTGATTTCTAGCTGACCCCAATGTGCAGAAACTAGTAAAGAATGTTATTTCAGGTTGTTTTCTTCAGTGATAGTGAAGAAAACATTGTTTGGAAAAACATAAAACTTTAACTATTATGACCATAGTTGCTTAAATTATTCCTTCCAAGGATTTTACTCTGTGAAATGCAGTGCTTTTATCTGACAGCTGCCATCAATTATGTTTCACTGACTTCCAAGGTGAGTATATTTTTATCTAAAATATAATATAGTAAATATAATAAATATAATAAATATAATAAATATAATAAATATAACATAACCTAACATAACCTAACATAACCTAATATAATATAA